>JAWNZC010000340.1:0-247500 GCA_035771165.1 Paragorgia papillata | reverse complement strand
CCAAATATCAATCCGGTTTCAGACAACTCCAATCGACGACTATGGCAATGTTAGATGCAACAACGGAATGGTTTGTAAATATGGATCAAGGGAAACTTAACTTGGTAGTATTCCTTGATTTATCTAAAGCATTCGATACGGTTGATCATAAAATTTTAGTACATAAATTATCTTTATACGGTATATCTGGTAAATCATTGGAATTCTTTACGTCTTATTTCGCAAACAACAATGTGTTGTGAACGGTCATATTTCAACTCCTAGATCAATCTCTTGCGGAGTTCCTCAGGGGTCTATACCGGGCCCGTTATTGTTCCTTATTTATATTAATGATCTCCCGTATTGTTTAGAACACTCCAATCCGCGAATGTATGCGGATGATACAAACACCACAATTGCAGGAAAATCATTAAGTGATATCATCCATTCAACCAATAATGATATGAAAAATATTGGAAATTGGCTGATATCGAATAAATTAAGCTTAAATGTAGCAAAAACCGAATATATGTTCATTGGATCTGATGACAAGCTTAACAAAATTAAATTATATGTATATGTCAATAGGCAACCGCTTAGAAGGGTTAAATCCAGTAAGTCTCTCGGACTTTATGTTGATGAGAGACTTGCTTGGGTTGACCAGATAGATAACACTGCAAAGAAAGTTTCATCGGCAATAGGTGGCTTCAAGCAGGCAAGACAATTTATTAACCACTCGACTGCTATTACTATTTACAAATCTCTGATTCAACCTTTGTTTGATTATTGTGATATTGTTTGGGATAACTGTCCAATTACACAAAAAAACAAGGTTACAAAAGCTTAAAAATAGAGCTGCTCGAGTTATAACACAAGGTTATGACATCAGATCCCATGAAATACGTGAAGAGCTTGGTTGGGTAACTCTTGCCAATAGACGCTCAAAGAATAAAGCTATAATGATATATAAGGTTTTGAATGATGCTTCACCCTCTTATCTTAGAGATTTATTTCAAACATATCCAAGTACATTAACTACTCTCTAAGTAGATATACAAATGTTTTACTGCCAAAACCCAAAACTGAATACCTCAAAAAGAGTTTCAAATTTTCTGGAGCAAAGTTATGGAATGAGTTACCCAACGAAATAAAATTAGAAAATTCCCTAACTTCGTTCAAAAGAAAAGTGTCGTTACACAGTCTTACTCAATCCGATTAGTCAAATTGTAAATAATATATTTCTATTGTTATTGTATATATTATAACTTACCTTGTTCCGGCTCGCATGAAAAGCAATTTATTGTAAATTGATTGTGATTCCGAAGTTAAATAAATTTTTCTCTATATCTATCTATCTATCTATCTATCTATCTATCTATCTATCTATCTATCTATCTATCTATCTATCTATCTATCTATCTATCTATCTATCTGTCTGTCTGTCTGTCTGTCTGTCTGTCTGTCTGTCTGTCTGTCTGTCTGTCTGTCTGTCTGTCTGTCTGTCTGTCTGTCTGTCTGTCTGTCTGTCTGTCTGTCTGTCTGTCTGTCTGTCTGTCTATCTGTCTGTCTGTCTGTCTGTCTACCTACCTGTCTACCTGTCTACCTGTCTACCTGTCTACCTGTCTACCTGTCTACCTGTCTACCTGTCTGCCTGTCTACCTGTCTGTCTGTCTGTCTGTCTGTCTGTCTATCTGTCTGTCTGTCTGTCTGTCTGTCTGTCTGTCTGTCTGTCTGTCTGTCTGTCTGTCCGTCTGTCTGTCTGTCTGTCTGTCTGTCTGTCTTTACTGTCCAAATATCAATCCGGTTTCAGACAACTCCAATCGACGACTATGGCAATGTTAGATGCAACAACGGAATGGTTTGTAAATATGGATCAAGGGAAACTTAACTTGGTAGTATTCCTTGATTTATCTAAAGCATTCGATACGGTTGATCATAAAATTTTAGTACATAAATTATCTTTATACGGTATATCTGGTAAATCATTGGAATTCTTTACGTCTTATTTCGCAAACAACAATGTGTTGTGAACGGTCATATTTCAACTCCTAGATCAATCTCTTGCGGAGTTCCTCAGGGGTCTATACCGGGCCCGTTATTGTTCCTTATTTATATTAATGATCTCCCGTATTGTTTAGAACACTCCAATCCGCGAATGTATGCGGATGATACAAACACCACAATTGCAGGAAAATCATTAAGTGATATCATCCATTCAACCAATAATGACATGAAAAATATTGGAAATTGGCTGATATCGAATAAATTAAGCTTAAATGTAGCAAAAACCGAATATATGTTCATTGGATCTGATGACAAGCTTAACAAAATTAAATTATATGTATATGTCAATAGGCAACCGCTTAGAAGGGTTAAATCCAGTAAGTCTCTCGGACTTTATGTTGATGAGAGACTTGCTTGGGTTGACCAGATAGATAACACTGCAAAGAAAGTTTCATCGGCAATAGGTGGCTTAAAGCAGGCAAGACAATTTATTAACCACTCGACTGCTATTACTATTTACAAATCTCTGATTCAACCTTTGTTTGATTATTGTGATATTGTTTGGGATAACTGTCCAATTACACAAAAAACAAGGTTACAAAGCAGCTCTATCTATCTATCTATCTATCTATCTATCTATCTATCTATCTATCTATCTATCTATCTATCTATCTATCTATCTATCTATCTATCTATCTATCTATCTATCTATCTGTCTGTCTGTCTGTCTGTCTGTCTGTCTGTCTGTCTGTCTGTCTGTCTGTCTGTCTGTCTGTCTGTCTGTCTGTCTGTCTGTCTGTCTGTCTGTCTGTCTGTCTGTCTGTCTGTCTGTCTGTCTGTCTGTCTCGCGGACAAGAGCAATGAGGCAGCTAATCAGAATCAACAACCTAGTACTGGTACAAGCGACAAACGGAAGACCATTGTTATTATTGGTGACTCGATGGTTTCAAGAATCCAAGGCTGGAAGATAACAGATAAGTCAAACAAAATTACTGTTAGATCTTTTCCAGGAGCTACTACTGACGATATGTCAGATTACATTAAGCCCTCACTAAAATATAGGCCTGATAATATTTTATAAAATAACATGTATACTACGCGCGCGCTGATTGGTCAATACCCATGTTTGGATCAGAGTATCCAAACACGGAAATTTCCCACCACAGCGGTTTTTAAAAAATGTCGGACAATAATTTTCTTTCAAGTTTGGATATTGTAGATGAGAATATATTTAATAAAAGCGAAAATAACAGAAACAGTAAGCAAAGGTTTGTTAGTACAACTGAGGAAGAATTAGACGAGTTGGTCGAGAACTCACAAGCCCAGAGTACAAAGTACAAAACAATTTACGCCGTCAACATTTTTAAAGGTACGAAACTTATAAAACTTTTTTTCTCTTTAACAAAAATTAAATACAAAATATTGAAATTTAAAATCTAGTATCACTTTAATGCTCACACAGAACCTAATATTTAAACGTTTACATTTTGAAGAATGGGCTGAACATCGCAATGTATTGACTAAGTTAAATGAAATGGACAGCGAGACGTTGGACAACAACCTGCGTTTGTTTTACGCTGAAATAAAAACCCAGGACGGAAAAGACTACAGCAGGTCCACACTTCTGGGAATACGAAATGGTTTGGAGAGGTTTCTTAACGGGCCACCGCATAACAAAGGCATAACAATAGCAGGAAACCCGACATTCAAAAGGTCCAACATTTTGCTCAACGCTAAGATAAAATCGTTGAAACAACAAGGTAAACAAAGCGTGAAACACAAACCTGCGCTTGAGGCTGAAGACCTGGTAAAGCTGAAGATCAGTGATGTACTCGACTGTTCCAACCCCCTTGGATTGCAGAGAAATGTATGGTTTCACACAACCCTCTTCTGGTGTCGTCGAGGTCGCGAAGGTCAAAGAAATTTAACAAAACAAAGCTTCGTGTTCGCTAAAGATCCGACTGGCGAAGAGTATGTAACGATGGCCCATTGTGAATCATCGAAAAACCATCCAGGTGGAATAAATGACACAGAAAGCTTCAAGCATATGGGACGAATGTACAAAACCCCACAACAAAATGATGGCTACAGCGCCCTGAAGCTTTACATCTCCAAGCTAAATCCATCCTGCGAAGCCTTTTTTCAGTATCCGAAGCGCCAGTGGTCGTCGGCCGATATCGTCTGGTACGAAAATCGTCCTCTCGGTGTAAATAAGCTCGGCGATATGATGAAAATCATCAGTTCAGCTGCTGGCTTGTCTACCATCTACACTAACCACTGTGTGAGAGCAACATCCATTACCCTTTGGTCCGATGCTGGCTTGACCAACCGGCACATCATGTCTATTTCAGGCCACCGAAACGAGCAGTCGCTTCAGCATTACAACCGAAGACCATCAACATCACAACTCAAGCGTTGCAGCGATGTCCTCTCACAAGCTCTTGGTGGTGAATGTTCAGATGGGCATCAAGCAGCAAAACGAAGACGCGTCCTTCAGCTTGCTTCCAATTCCGAGTCAAATGCCCCAACAACAACGATCACTTCGCAGACTTCAAACATTCAGATCGAAAATCTCCCTCAGTTTGGTTCCCTGTTTAGCAGTTGCTCCATTGGGAATGTAAATGTAAATTTCCATCTGCAGCAGTGATTTTGAACTTGTTTTCCCCACTTGACAGTTACTTGCAACGGCTTAAAATGCTCTATTAATGTTAAATAAACATCATGCTTCCCTCGAGGCTCGATTTGCTCGACAGGGTTAGTTGACACTTTGGGAGAATTGATATATTTATCAAATTGTTTTAATAAAGTTTATTGCTTTTTATCTGTTGTTATATTGCTTTTTATCTGTTGTTATTTTATAAAAGAAATACCAAATGGTTTTCCGTGTTTGGATACTCTGATCCAAACACTTGGGAAATTGCTCGACTTTCGAAAAGCTAAAAACACTCGCCTACGGCTCGTGTTTTGTTACGCTTTTCTCCAGTCTCGCAATTTCCCGCGTGTTTGGATCAGAGTATCCAAACACGGAAAACCATTTGGTATTTCTTTAATCCTACATGTAGGAACCAATAATTTACGATCAAATAGTCCTAATCAAATAGCTGAAGAAATTGTAAAACTCTGTGAATTTATTGAGTCTGAATCGCCCATGACCAAAGTGGCGGTCTCGCTATTAATTACCCGTCAAGATTCACTTGAACTTGAACGCAAGCGACTTGAAGTCAACAAAATTCTTTGCAGCTTTATCAAAACAAGGGATTGGAAGCTGATTACTCATTCAAATATAGATGCTAACTGCCTAAATGGGCGCAAAACTCATTTGAATGCGCACGGCACAATCTTAATGGCTAAAAACTTTAAAAACTACATCGTAAATTAATATTAAAATTAATGATGCATGTCCCCTCGATCCGAGTTTACAAATTCCTAACATAAGAGGTTTTAAGATGGTCTCGCTAAATATAGGAAGTCTACCTCGACATATAGACGAGCTCCGTTTCTGGTTAACTGACCAAAATATAGATATTATAGCTCTTAATGAAACAAGGCTAGATAAAACCATCACTGACGGTGAAATAACTATAGAAAATTATAGTATAGTCAGAAAAGACCGGAATCGAAATGGCGGAGGTGTTTGTGTGTATATTAGGAATCAAATAAATTATAGAGTACGATGGGATCTAATATTTGAATCAACGGAGTCTGTTGTAGTTGAAATAATGAAACCTAATAGTAAATCGTTTGGAATTATTGCTGCATACAGACCTCCTGATTCTAATAACGAAATCTTCTTTGATGGTATCTTGCGTTCCGTTGGGATACTAGATCATGAATCAAAGGAAATGTATCTGTTGGGGGATTTAAACTGTGATATGCTTTCAAACAGACCTTATCTTATCATAAGTGATCATAGTCTGGTTTTCACAATTCGGAAAATATCAATTTCGCATGCTAAGAATACTCAAAAAGTTGTTTATGTTCGAAATTTTGTAAACTTCAACGTAGACAACTTTAGAAATGACCTCCAGAGTCTCCCTTGGGATGACATAAATATGTTTGATGATGTTAATGAGATGTGGCTTCTATGGAAACGCATGTTTTTGTCTGTAGTTGACAAACATGCTCCAATTAAAAGGAAGAGCATTAGGAACAAAAGGAACCCACGGCTAACATCAGATTTAAAACAATTATTAATCCAACGAGATCGTTTGAAATGTACAGTGATAAGAAGTAAATCGATAGAAGATTGGAATATATACACAAATGCAAGAAATAATTGTAACAATAAACTAAAAGAAGCTAAAATTACTTATTATCAGCGTACATTCAAGCAAAATGCTGGAAATTCAAAAGCTATCAGGAGCTCAATAAACGAATTAACTCATAACAATTCAAATGCAAAAATTGAACATATTAATAATTTAAAATGTAATGGAAGACTAATTTCTGAACCAAAAGAAATAGCAGAACGTTTTAACAAACACTTCTCTGAGATTGGCCTTAATTTGTCCTCGTCAATCCAAGAATCAACAACTTCGTATCTTGATTATATTTGTGAAACCGATGCTGCTTTTGAGATTGCAACAATAGAGGAGAGCAAGGTTTTTCATTTGCTCTCTAAAATCGATACCAAGAAAGCAACCGGGATGGATCAAATCCCAAGTGACTTGCTTAAAATTGCTGCCCCAGTAATTTCCAAATCGTTAACCGTGGTGTTTAATCAATCAGTAACAACTGGCACTTTTCCTGACGATTGGAAGTTAGCGCGGGTTACTGCAATACACAAAAAAGAAGCAAAGGACGACATGAACAACTATAGGCCTATCTCAGTGTTGAGTTGTATATCAAAGGTATTTGAGCGCATTATTTACCATCAGTTATACACGTATCTAAATGACAACAACTTAATATCTGTAAATTAATACTGCACTTCTCGACGCAACGTTAGATTGGCTAAAAACCATGGACCAAGGAAATCTAAGCGCGGTAATATTTTTGGACCTCGCAAAAGGTTTTGACACAGTTTATCATGATATTTTAATTCATAAATTGCGCACATACGGAATACAGCCAAGATCGTTAAGCTGGTTTCAATCGTATGTGTGTATGCGTAAACAAAAATGTTGTGTCAATGGCTTCTTATCGTCCGAACGATTGCTTGGCTGTGGTGTCCCTCAGGGGTCAATGGACAATTTGCATTATCGCAATGCATGCTGGTAGTTGAGGTACGGATTCACTTTCGGGGGAAATGGCCGGCGTCAAGCAAGCATTTCGCCTGAAAGATTAATTCACTGTTTTAGCGATATTCTCTTTCCCGAACGAGAGATTTTTACTTCTCGTTAGGACAGGTAGGTTATAAACTATGTTCTGTGTAAATGGGAGCAAAGCTGCTTTTGATACTGGCGAGAAAATTACTTCAGAGTTGTCGATGGAGTGAAGAACGTTCGAACAAAACCATGCTTGAAGAAAGAGCTTTTTGAACATTTCGAGGTGAGTAAAGAAATCGATTGCTGTACAGTAAGCCATTTACCTTCACATTCATGCATATGTAGTAGATCTATTCAGATCGTATAGTTGATGCCCTTGTAAATGTCTCTTCCCTGCATTTTCGCTGTTTGAAATTGACAAGGCTTTGAAACAGCTCACGATCACTTGTTGTTCGAATAGCATCACCTCGTGAGGCTTTGTTTTGATTTGTTTTGCATGAAAAAAAACTTGTTTCACTAGCAACTGTTCAGGTATTTTGCAAAAACTCTGATTGCGAAGTGTTTTCGGTTTCACTTGGATTTTGGTCTTTGTTTTTCTTCTCTTCCCTTTTCGGCGTTTTGTACTGGTGAAAATACTGTATAAATTTTTATAGTGTGGTGTAAAATACAGTACAATATATAGGCTAAAATAATTAGTTCTAAATAAATGTTAATTCTATTCGACTGTTGTCACAGCGCCCTATAGTCATCGTTTTTAACCTATATAGCTATAAATTGATTCAATATATTTAAACTGTAGTACTAAGAGTAGTTTTAACATGCAAAGAATGCACTGTAGGCATATATTTAAACTGTTAGGTAGCTAGCTGAATGCTGTAAATATCCCATTAAACTGTAACTCTGTGCAATTTAATTAGTTATCCAAAAATAACTCTTTGCAATCAATAATGACCCTTGTGTTGGGATAGTTCTGCCTAAAACGTGGGGGCATGTTTTTTAGAAACTTGAATGTTGACTCGTCGCTTGATTATAATTTCTCTGTGTAACAGTTTTTCTGGCTTTTTTCCACAAATTCATTGTTTTCATAGTTGTCAAATAGAATAACAGATAATAAAATAACCCATTCATATTGTAATACCTATACCTTTTGTCTGAATATATTTTCTCCAGTGTCAAGCAAAATACAATAAATTCAATATTTATTAGTAAAAGATTTTGTTTTTAAACTTGTCTTTTCAATCCACGAGCAGTCTGGTTGCAAGATCCAGATAGGAATATACAAACTGCTTGCCAGCCAATCAGAGCAAATAAATATTGAGTTGGATACTGGACCAGAGAAAAATAAAATCTAATACAGTTATTAAATTTTGGCTCTAGGAGTCTAAGGGAGAAAATAAAACAGCAAACATTTTCAGTTCAATGTTTCAAAAACAGTAATAAAAAATGGGAATTGTACACTGGGTTTCCAAATTATGAAACATTTTTTATGACTTTCTCAGTCCCACCTGTGAAAGACTGTAAAGATACAGTGGATCCAATAACAGCCAAGTCAAAAGAAAATGGAAAAGTGGAGGACACTGACAGCAGGCACTATTTCCCAAAGAAGAAGTATTTTTATGGCTTTCTAGGTGCACAGTGTGGTCTGCTGGAGAAAGATCTGGTTATTTGATACAACATATCTGCATTGTCACAAGTTTTGAGGGTTTTATAGATAACATGACTGGACTTCCTTCAAAACAGGTTAATGTCCATTCCCATTTGGCCCACACAAGAGTCCAGGCACTGGCATATTGGTTTGGGGGGGGGGGGGGGGTCTGAGGGCATGCGACCCTGTAAAATTTGGAAATCTCAAACTTTCTACAATGCCATTTCCTTAATTCTCAGGAACAACTGTATATTGTAGACATTCTTTTTCAACAACATTCTTAGACATTTATAGGAAAATTCAATTAGCCATATTTACCACGCAAGTGAATGAAGTTTTGCAGAATGCAACATGGTGATGTTATTAATAAACATGGCAAAAATATCTGCAATTTTGCTAACATTAATTATTCTCCCCCCCCCCTGTTTCTCATCAAATTTCACAGTAACAGTTCTGGTGTTGTTCGGGGCAGCTTGCTCCCCCCCTTGCTGGTGCCACAGATCACAGATGAGACTTTGTAAAAAAAAGAAAAGAAGCCCCCCCAAGTTTTAAATGCAAAGAGTTATTATTGGATATCTAATTAAATTGCACAGAGTTACAGTTTAATTAGAAATTTACAGCATTCAGCTAGCTACCTAACAGTTTAAATATCTGCCATTCTGCCTAAAGTACCACAGTTTAAATATATTATTGAATCAATTTATAGCTATAGATTAAAAACGATGACTAGGGCGCTGTGACAACACTCGAATAGAATTAACGTTAGAACTATAAATTATTTTAGCCTATTGTGCTGTATTTTATGCCACACTAAAATGTATACAGTATTTTCACCTGTCTTCGCTTTTACAAAAGTACAAAAGGGAAGAGAAGAAAAACAAAGACCAAAACCCAAGTGAAACCGAAAACATTTGGCAATCAGAGTTTTTGCAAAATACCTGAACAGTTGCTAGTGAAACAAGTTTTTTTCCATGCAAAACAAATCAAAACAAAGCCTCACGAGGTGATGCTATTCGAACAACAAGTGATCGTGAGCTGTTTCAAAGCCTTGTCAATTTCAAGCAGCGAAAATGCAAGGAAGAGACATTTACAAGGGCATCAACTGTACGATCTGAATAGATCTACTACATATGCATGAATGTGAAGGCAAATGGCTTACTGTACAGCAATCGATTTCTTTACTCACCTCGAAATGTTCAAAAAGCTCTTTCTTCAAGCATGGTTTTGTTCGAACGTTCTTCACTCCATCGACAACTCTGAAGTAATTTTCTCGCCAGTATCAAAAGCAGTTTTGCTCCCATTTACACAGAACATAGTTCATAATCTATACCTGTCCTAACGAGAAGTAAAAATCTCTCATTCGGGAAAGAAAATATCGCTAAAACAGTGAATTAATCTTTCAGGCGAAATGCTTGCTTGACGCCGGCCATTTCCCCCGAAAGTGAATCCGTACCTCAACTACCAGCATGCATTGCGATAATGCAAATTGTCCATTCTTGGCCCTCAGGGGTCAATTATTGGCCCATTAATGTTTCTACTATTTATAAATGATCTTCCTAAGTGTCTTCGGCATTCAAAAGCCAGAATGTATGCTGATGATACAAATATAACTGTTACTGGAACATCATTAGAAGAGATTGTGAACTTAGCTAATAATGACCTTGCAAACATTTCTGAATGGCTCAAAGCAAATAAATTGAGCCTGAATACTACCAAGACTGAGTTCATGTTTATTGGATCTGACAGTAGTCTTAAAAAAGTAAGAGATGTTCCACTGATCTTTTTAAATGGAAAACAAATTAAAAGAGTAAGAAAAACTGAATCGTTAGGTATAACAATTGATGAAAAGCTGTCCTGGGATGAGCATATTGCCAATGTTTCTAAAAAAATAAGCCAGGCAATTGGTGGTCTGCGCAGAATAGCGCTTTTGCAACTTTTGGTCAGCGGAATGGCTCATTGCATGAAAGCGAGGCTTGGGGGTGAAGAGCCCTGATGATTGATAATTTGATACATTGATACTGTGTATTTGAGCAAGTATGCCTCACTGGTGTATTGCGTACGGATGTAATAACTCGTCAAAGAAGAATAGGGAACTTTCCTTCCATCGTTTGCCACTAAAAGATAAAGCTTTACTTAAAGTATGGCTCGCCAAAATTCGTCGGATAAACAGCCCTGTTAGCGAACATGCTCGTATATGCAGCGACCATTTTGAGGAAAGTTGTTTCATTCGAAAAGGTCTCGTTAAGTCAACCAAGAAGCTGAAGAACGGATCCTATCCTACTAAATTTGCATTTATAAAGGACCTACGGAAGCGAAAGTGTCCAAAAGAGCGTCAAGCCAAACAGACTAACCAGTCAGCCACATTTTGTGTGACTCCTCTACCACAACCGTGCTCTGAAAGTGTCGAAGAAACATTGGCGTCAGAAGATACCCAAGAGATAGCTCGGGAAGGTAACGCAGATTTTACAGTTAATCGAGAAACCGAACTAAAGGAGAGGGTTAAGGAATTGGAAAAAGAATTACAGGAATACATGAAGAAAAATTCTACGTTATCAAGTACTGTGAATGAGTTAAAATTTTCGTTTGAGAACCTCTCCAAAAACGAGGACATGTTTAAATTTTACACTGGCTTCACTAAATCGCAATTTGATGTTGTCTACGAGTTCTTGGGGCCTGCAGTTCATAATCTTGTATACTGGGGAAGTGCTAGGAACCAAACATCTGAATGTCCTAAACGTGGTCCTGCAAGGCAAGTTACTCCAAATAATGAGTTTTTGTTAGTACTTTACAGATTATGAGTTGGATTATTGATTCATGATTTGGCGTGCAGATTCAGTTTGTCACAATCCCATGTCTCTCGTATTATTACTACCTGGGTTAATTTTCTTTATCAACGTTTTAAAGAACTTGATATATGGCTTACAAGAAAACAGTGCAACAATTTCATGCCAAATCATGTCAGAAAAGAATATCCAAAGTTAAGGTGTATAATTGATGCAACAGAAATTTTTATTGAACAACCAAAAAATCCAGAGGCACAGTAGCTAACCTGGTCCAGTTATAAGAACCATAATACTCTGAAAGCACTAGTTGGCATAACACCCTCAGGGGCTATATCATTCGTGTCAACTTTGTTGGTGGATCAATCTCTGACCGAGAGTTAACCATACAAAGTGGAATATTACAAAAACAGTGGGACAGACATGACATGGTTATGGCAGACCGTGGCTTTGATGTGCAAGAGTTGTTTGTATGTCATGGTGTAGTTGTCAACATTCCTCCTTTTCTAAATGGTAAACATCAGTTTGAAGAAAATGAGCTACTTAAGACAAGAAGGATAGCATCTGTCCGAATTCACGTGGAATTTTGGACATGGTTACCAACAAAATGATGGAAAATGGTACCATTGATCAGATGTTCTTTGTGTGTGCAATGTTGTCAAACTTTCAAGTTCCCCTTATTTATTGAAGAACAATTAAATACCTATTTACTTAAAATGTACCTGTAGGTAGTATATGCTATATACACTATTGATACATGTATAAGTATTGTATGATACATGGCCAGAATTCTCACAGCCTTTTTGCAAGGGAACCTGTCCCAACCATATTTGTGATTTTTTCCCTGATTTTTGTTCAGATATGTACTATTTGTTCTATGTACCTCTTATTTCATTGTAAACTTGAGTTCTGTTTATAGTACTGGTACAGCTGAAAAGCTGAAACTCAATCTGAAATTTTAAATTTAGTGGATCTCTAATAATGCTGAGGAAAATGAGCAAAAAATGCATTTTATATTTTTATTTTCTGTGACAATAAACTTATTTGTTAATAATATAACAAAATTTGTATATATATATATATATATAGATAAGGATAGAACATCAAATAATATTAAAGTCAAAAGTACAGTTTCAAAACTTCATGCCTGGTTAGTCTATACCAGGGTTGCACTGTTTTCTTAAGTTCTCTTTAACAATAACTGCATCTCATATAATTGAGTGTTAAATTTGCCATCAAAGAATATGTTTATATACTTGCTTAGATTTTATGCATATCCCTCTCAATTAGTGCAGGACCAAACCATTGCTTATAAAACAAGGTAAGTTTCTTCATCATTTTGATCCAATATTCCTTATCAAAGTGTATTCTCTCAACATTAATCCACTGGGGGGTCCATATAACAAAATCACACCAGCAATATTTTGCTATTGCCATTTGACCTTGCACTTGCTTATAATAATCTGATACTGGCAAAATCTTTAACGTATTTGACAAAAACACAATGTTTGTATACATCTGCAGCTTTCTTCTTTTGCACACCAAGGAGAGATGTTGGGGCTTTTCCTTCCATCAGACCATGGGACTCACTACTAGTGGGGTCAAAAACCTTTGCATCTGGTGTGGCACCAAGCCAGCCATTTTCCACATCAATGAAAAAGCCTGAATCTGATGCCTCCAAACCTTTGTGACCATTTTCATTCATGAATTTAATGTAATCAACACGGGTTTGAGCTTCATGCATCTTTCCATACTCCAGATGTTGACTTGTAGCTTTGAATTCTCCAAGAATACTCTTGATGATAGACAAACCTGATTTTCGCAACTTTTCAGATGATACAGCCTTCCACATATCTTACCAAAATAAGAGGCAGTTAGTCTAGATTTACGAAGCTAGTGCCAGTTAGAGCAGTTAGCTTGACTCCTAGTTTGAAGTTCAATCTCATTTACTTTGTCTGCTGGTACTTTAAGGTTTTCCATCAACTGAATTACTTGCTCCTCAACCAGAATAATTTTTGTTGTATCTGTTGATTTATTTTTGTCATCAGTGTTGATACAAGTAACATCTGCATTCTCAGCAACAACATTTTTATCAATCATATCAGATAAACAAGGCTCTTTATCATCATCATCATGACGATCATCATCATCATCATCATCATCATCATCATCATCATCATCATCGTCATCATCATCATGGAGACAATGCAACATGGCTGCTGATGGGAGTTTACTTTCAAGTATAGACCGCAGTTCCTTGTTGGCCTGCTTACCATATTGGTAGGCAACTGGCAAAGCACTATACACATTTGGAAAAGGTTTGACACCACATTTAGCTTTTGGGTTTTCTGTACTATATTTCTTGATTTTATTCTAGGCCTTGGTTTATTCCACTCTTGAAGTCTGGAGGTGCAAGTGACAAACTCTCTGTGCAGGCCCAGTCTAGTGAACTCTTCAAGAGAATAAGCAAATGCTGCTATATGCTTACAGCTACCATTGGGTCCCTTTCCAGCTGGGCAACCACGCACTGCATAAGTTATACATCCACTTGAGATTGTCAGTTTTATATGATAAAGTTTATCTTTTTTCATCTGTGGAAGACATACTCCCTTGAAGCATACTACATTTTCCTCTGGCTTGCAAACACACATTTGTTGAATGTGTCCTAATTTAAACAATTCGTATGAACTATCGTTTAGACCTTTGAAATCACCAGCCAACTTGCTGTCCTTGCACTTTCTGGTTACAAAATAATTTATTATTGCTGGGAGAGTAACTTCTGGGACAAGTTTTCTTCCATCCTTAATTGTTTGCCAATTGGCAGAGTCGCTTGGAAACGGAATAACGTTTTCTTTATTAATAAGTTCTTCACTATTTGTATTTAACTCGTCATGAGGGGTTGATCTTTTTTCGTACACTTCCAAAAGGATCTATAACATTCTTGTCCCATCCTAGCTCAGTATACTTTTTCACTCTAAAAGTGAAGAAATATCGCTTGATTTAATACGAGATAGCACTTTATATATTTATAGCAGAGTTTACAATAAGATTTCTCACCTCTCAACTAAATCAGCCTTTTTGCCTCGCGTAGACGCCCCTCTGCAAACTAGCCACCTCTTTAGTTCTGGTACTTTTAATTCTTCAGGAGTTCGATCAAAGAGGGAAGCTCCTACTACATCCTTTTCAGTGAGATTTCCGCTTGAACACATTGTCAAATTTAAATAATCCCCCCAGTGGGATAGTTTACTGTAAATTTGCTTGCATTGCACTTGACTTGGTCCCATCAAGATACGGCGTCTCCTACAGCTAGTAATCCAATTGACATTGCCAATCTGCTAAATCGCTACTTCTACTCTGTATTCAAGCCCTCTGATACTAGCGACGAACATCTATTCTCCAATTCTTCTAAAGACTCGACAACTAATACCATCTCTCCCTAACACCTGAGGAAGTCTACTACGTACTTAGAAATCTTGACGAAAACAAAGCAACTGGACCTGACAAAATCCCTGCGAAACTACTGAAAAGCTGTTCATCGAACATATGTTTATCTTTGTGCGAGCTATTCAACAAAAGCTTATCCATAGGTAAACTGCCATCCGAGTGGAAGCTAGCCAACATCAGCCCAATTTTAAAAAAGGGTCCTGCGGGGAAGCATCCAATTACAGACCAATAACACTCTTATCTCTGGAGTTACAGACCAATATCACTTTTATCTCTGGCTTCTAGATCACGTGTCAGTTCAGCTCCACGATCTACAATTCGGCTTTCTCAAGGGCAAATCGACGACGTCACAGCTTTTGCATGTTCTCCACGACATTAACAATGCATTAGACAACAGATGCCAAGTCGACTCTATCTACCTCGACTTTGCAAAACTTCGACAAGGTTAGGCATAACCTCCTGCTGGTGAAGCTCCACAGTCAGTTTGGCATAAGAGGTAATCTCCTACGCTGGTTTAGAGATTACCTCTCTGGGCGTTACCAGAGAGTTACTGTACTTGGTGAAACCTCTCAAACACTCCTGGGTCAATCCTTGGCCCTCTCCTAACGATCTTCTTCGGTCTATTTCCAGTGGAACAGATGTGGCAATGTTTGCAGACGACACCAACTGTTACCGCACTGTCCAAAAGATAGAAGATAGCAAAAATCTCAAGTGATGCCACGATTGGAAAATGGACTTAAAACAAACTAAGTGTGGTGTTCTAAACATTTCTAGAAGCACCAGATATCAAAAAGATCTTGGCATAATTGTTACAACTGATCTGAAATGGAACAAACACGTCCAAACATCGTCCAAGGCTAACAAGATGCTGGGCTTTATCAAACGATCAGCGGTGGATATCCACGACCATAAACTCCACAAGGTCCTCTACCTCTCGCAATTATACGTAGCAAGCTGACCTACGGTAGCCAAGTGTGGGCACCCCAAACGGTCAATAACATTCTTGTCATAGAAATCGTACAACGACGTGCGACCAAGTTTATTTTATCGCTCCCTTATCGTACACATGTCTCATACAAGGAAAGACTACATTCTATCGGTATCCTCCCAATATGCTACTGGAACGAATATCTAGATTTAGTTTATCTATATAAATGTATAACTAAGAACGGTAACCAAAATATCTCTATTAGGGTCCCTTTACGAGTAACCACGAACACCAATCTTAGTAATGGCCTCGTACTAAATGCACCAAAATGTAGAACAGTAAGTTATCAGAACAGCTATTACATTAGAGCTTCCAGTGTCTGAAACACTCTCCCTGGTTCAATAAGAGACACTACTAGATCTATAGCATAATTTAAAACTGCTTTGTACAAATACTATTTAGATCTTACTGATGATATCTATGTTCCGGAAAACCAAAAAACATTTAAATCTGTATGTGTTAAGTGCCACAGAACTCGTTCGCTCCACAGTCTATCTGCGAGTCTTATTTATTTATTTATTTATTTATTTATTTATTTATATATTTATATATTTATATATTTATATATTTATATATATATATATATATTTATATATTTATATATTTATATATTTATATATTTATATATTTATATATTTATATATTTATATATTTATATATTTATATATTTATATATTTATATATTTATATATTTATATATTTATATATTTATATATTTATATATTTATATATTTATATATTTATATATTTATATATTTATATATTTATATATTTATATATTTATATATTTATATATTTATATATTTATATATTTATATATTTATATATTTATATATTTATATATTTATATATTTATATATTTATATATTTATATATATTTATATATTTATATATTTATATATTTATATATTTATATATTTATATATTTATATATTTATATATTTATATATTTATATATTTATATATTTATATATTTATATATTTATATATTTATATATTTATATATTTATATATTTATATATTTATATATTTATATATTTATATATTTATATATTTATATATTTATATATTTATATATTTATATATTTATATATTTATATATTTATATATTTATATATTTATATATTTATATATTTATATATTTATATATTTATATATTTATATATTTATATATTTATATATTTATATATTTATATATTTATATATTTATATATTTATATATTTATATATTTATATATTTATATATTTATATATTTATATATTTATATATTTATATATTTATATATTTATATATTTATATATTTATATATTTATATATATTTATATATTTATATATTTATATATTTATATATTTATATTTATATATTTATATATTTATATATTTATATATTTATATATTTATATATTTATATATTTATATATTTATATATTTATATATTTATATATTTATATATTTATATATTTATATATTTATATATTTATATATTTATATATTTATATATTTATATATTTATATATTTATATATTTATATATTTATATATTTATATATTTATATATTTATATATTTATATATTTATATATTTATATATTTATATATTTATATATTTATATATTTATATATTTATATATTTATATATTTATATATTTATATATTTATATATTTATATATTTATATATTTATATATTTATATATTTATATATTTATATATTTATATATTTATATATTTATATATTTATATATTTATATATTTATATATTTATATATTTATTTATTTATTTATTTATTTATTTATTTATTTATTTATTTATTTATTTATTTATTTATTTATTTATTTATTTATTTATTTATTTATTTATTTATTTATTTACTTATTTATTTATTTTTTTAGTTATTTATTTTTTTACTTATTTAATTATTTATTTAGCAATTTATCTGTTTATTTTGTTTATTTGTTTATTTAATTACTTATTTACTTTTTTATTTACATTTTTACTTATTTCTTTACCTATTATTTACAAAATTATTTACTCTTTTATTTATTAATTTATTTATGAGATTATTTATTTATTTACTTATTTATCCAATTATTAATTTGTTTGTTTGTTTGTTTGTTTGTTTGTTTTGTTTGTTTGTCTGTCCGTCTGGTTATTTATTTAATTATTTATTTATTTATTTATTTATTGGGACCCAGTTATTGGAGATTTTATCTCTGTGGTCAGTCCCTGCCTTTGTATTTACTTTATATCACTATTTATTTCCTTTATATTTGTTGATTGATTGATTGTTTGTATGTGTGTATTGTCTGGCAGATCTTGTAAAATAAAATAAAATAAAAATAAAAAATAATGCACGGTCACAGTTATAGAGATACCAACTTTGGAGCGCTATTAATGGGCGGGGATTTAATATTTTTGAGAAAAAATTTCTGGAAACATTTTCCTTTAACCTAAGTTATTTAAATATGTAAATATCGCACAGGCCATAGAGGCACCTTAACAGCATGCACCCTTCAATCAAATTCAGTATAGAATTACAAAATCAAGACAAATCTATCCCGTTCTTGGACATTTTGCTTTCCGTTAAACCAGATGGGACTTTAAGTCATACTGTGTATCGAAAACCAACACACACTGACAGATACTTAATTTTTCACGTAATAAAAAAAGAACAGTTCGATTTTTTTCATCGGAGCGGATTGGAGAACATCAACTAAGCACATGCACCTACACTTGATAAAAGCACACACCTGAATAAAATTGAGTAACGCTCTTTGAAGAAGACATTCGGCGTAGCAAAGTTCTGCATGAAGTTCCCCTAAGGAAATAAAATTTTCGGCTTATCACCAACTCAGTCTTAGTGCACATACTACAATTGTAGTGTTCCTAACCCCAAAAATGTTTTTGTCTCAATTGAAAGCACTTCTACAATAATGAAATATATATTTAAAAGTTCAGCGATATCTAATACCATGTGCAGTATATCATCAAAATTATTTATCGAATTTTTTTTAAAACTGTGCACGTATATAAATATCACCAAACTGAAAAAGATAGTTCAAGCTACCTAGTTGAAATATTAACTAATTAGTTTCCAGACCTCTAAATTCCGCGCTCAATAATCTTTGTTTTCTGCCATAGCAGGCTTCGTTAAAACGTCACCTCTTTATATAGTTTCACATTGGTTCACATTAGTTAAGTTTGTTGAACCTTCCTCCACTATTGCCAACTCAAAAATGGTCAGCACTTGAGAGAAAACAAATAATTATATATTTTTTTAATTAAAAAATCTGGAAACCAATTTGTTGCAATGACGACTGTATAATTTAAACTATGCCCTTCAGTTTGGTGGACTGTGTATATACGGGCAAAGTTTTTCTATGTATAATTTTGATGATATACACCATATTAAATGTTCCACAATTCTGCTTTCCTTTTTCCTTATATTACCTCATCACATGCCTTATTTGTATATTACAAAAACCTCAACAATTTAAAAACAAAAATCGATATCCTCGAACTTTCAACGACATTCTTCATACTTTTAGGGGTACTTAATCTAAACGAAAAAACTTTGGGATTAGGGACACTTAATTTAAGACCACACAGCTACGGGCAATTCGACAATTTACTATAAAAGAACAGAAAGATTGCCACTACCAAAGCAAACTTGTAAAAAATTGACAAACTTTCGGCCAAATTTCGCAGCTTCCTTGGGTAAACAAAATAAAATAATCGGGTTTTTTTAAACATTATTTGTAAAACACTCTTTACAAGTATGCTACTCCAAACGTGACAAAATATATCAAGTGTAATTATTTTACGTCAAGTCGCTTGTTTTATACATGAAGTCCCTTGTTAACACATTAAAGTCGCGTGTTGCATACATCAAGTCGATCGTGTTTTACATCAACTCCCTTGTTATCATGATCAAGTTACGTCGCGTTTTACATCAAGTACATGCACGTGAAATAATTATAGTGGGCGTGTGTGTTTTATATCAAGAAAGGAGAGAATCGGTTTTGATTAGACGTTGCATCGGGGGGGGGGGGCGGGGGAGAGCTTAGCACGCATAATTTGCTCAGGAAGGAACAGTAGCTCTTTGCAACACTTTTATGGTAGGCGCTATTTTTTTTAAAACACATGTATTTCTTATTCTGAAACAAGTGATTTGATATGCCTGCGAAAGCAACCAGAGTTCCAGACTACCAGGGGACAGCCAGCTCCAGATCCAATAGTAAATTACGCTAGACGCCTTCGCAATGTTGATTTAACAAGGTCAAAGTACTAACTTCTTGTCTTCTATTACGAAGTGCATGAGAACAATATCCGACGGTCAACACTTTCATGCATGGCTTTCCGAGACGTCTCCCCATTGAAAAGTATAATCGTCTGGAATTAGCCAGAGTAAAATGTTGTCTTACAACAATGCGCATGAAAGGGTTAAATGCATGTCTTTTGTGCCTATATTTTCGTGCCCGTAAACCCGCATAAATTGGTTAATTAAAATTAGTTCACGATCACCTCGGTTTTCTTTGATGTACCGCGGTTGTTTATTTATAATAGTTACTCCCAACCACGCATAATAAGTCAAGTTAATTGCCCGGGCAAATATATATTACCCCGGGGCAATTACCTTGATTTATGCGTGGTTGGGAAAATAAGCCAACGCTGCCACTGGAGAGAGCTCAGAACATTTATGGCACCAAAGATACGGACATTTGGGCTTAAAGAACCTGAGGAAGCTACGAGACAAGTGTTGAAATGCCTTGTGCTTGATGAAATAGACACGAGTGTACCTTGAGTAGTCGTCAATGAAAGTGACAAAATATAGAGAAGCTCCAACAGAGTTGACAGGCATAGGACCACAGACATCACTATGAATGATTTCAAAAGCTTCAGTAGCACGAGTTGAAACTCCTCTAGGATATGCAGTACGATGTTTACCCATAATGCATGCTTCACAAACTGAGTTTCTTTCATCCTTAGTGCCACAGTTCATTCCTTGAACCATCTTGCCCTTGATCAATTTGGTTACATCGTCCATCCCCAAATGACCAAAACGACAGTGCCACAATTGCATACCAGAGTTTTCTCTTGCAATATTGACATTCTCTTCACTAGGAATGATCTTTAAAATGTAAAGTTTCCCTTGCATTTCACCAATAGACAATAGCATTGAGTTTCGCGTGATTTTGCATCGGTCACCTTCACATTCAACAAATGCTCCCAATTTAGCCATTGCTCGAACAGGCAACAGGTTTTTCTCAAGGTCAGGTAAGTACAAAACATCAGAAAGAGCAATTATGCTGAACATTTCCATCAAGATCAGCTAGAATACGGCACGTGCCTTTTCCATATACTAGAATGGTACGATTATCACCCAGATTAACAGAGCAGACTTCTGTTAAAATGTCATGTGCTGTGTCGCTCCAGAGTCAATAATCCAGCCAGAATTATCCACTAGATCAGAAGTAACTAATGCTTTTTCATCAAAAATTGAAACAGGATTATCTTCTTCAGCACAATGAGCCCATCCCTTGGTCTTGCTTTGCATATGACCACTCTGAGTTCTGTTTGGCATTTCGTTTCTGAGGACAGTCTTTCGCATAATGTCCTTTTTCGTGACAGGAATGACATAATCCACGAAAGGTTTTATCAGATTTTATCTCATGATTTCCAGGTCCACCTGAGCTATTGCCTTCCATTCTTCCAATAATTATGTCCCAACGATGGTCTGGCAGAGAATGCATCTTCAGACTTCTTATTATCAACACTACGATCAACATCATTCAGGAGCATACCTTGACCTTTTCATAGGAGAGATTAGCTACACCAACAGCATCAAGAACAATAATCAAAGGCTTAAATTCCTCCGGCAAACTAGCGAGTAGTGTCATTGCCAGCTCTTTGTCATCAATACAAACTCCCATCTCCTTTAACTGGTCATACAGCGATCTCAAATGATTGATGTGCTACAACATATTACCACCACTACGAAATCGACATGAATAATATTGTTGACGTAATCTAAGCTTTTGCAGATTTAATTCTAGTGCAAACTGGCTTTTCAAAGCATCCCAGGCTTCCTTTGCAGTCTTCGTATCTCTGACATGAATTTGCTGTTCAGGTTCCACGGCCAAGCAAATATATGTCCATGCTTTCTTCGAACCAGAACTGAAACTTTTTTGCACTTCAGCGGTAGCATCATCATCAGGAGTTACATCTGATCCATCAGCGTGTCCAAACAGATCACGACTCTCCAAGTACAACCGCATGTTGAACGACCACGTTCGATTATTCAAACCGTTCAACTTCGCAATCTTCAGCGTGTTGTTCGTCGTCACATCAGAAGACGAGGCAATTTTTCAGTGGGAAAGCTTATACACAAAACTTCGTTCGATTCGCCCATTTAGATCTAGTCCTGTAGATCTAAAAGTCCTAGACATGTAGATCTAACATCCTGGGCCCGTAACCTCTTGAAATGAAGAACTAGTCGAACGAGCTTAACGGTTTAACCCATCTTTATTGAACATAACATAACATAACTTGATAACACGAAGAACAGATCGAAGAGAAAGTAACAGAGAGAGAACGCGTGTAACTCACGTGACTATACATGTGACCTATGGTAAACCAATCGCAACAAATGAGTGTGGGTTCATTACTACACCAAGTACTGAGTTCTTAACAACAAGGAACTTGTCCAATGTTTGAAATTCAAGTCTTCACAAGAATCAACGTTTTGCGATGCTTGTGCAAAGGGCAAACAAAAAAGGATGCCATTTCCTAAATAACAAGCAACTCGAGCAACCGAAATCCTAGGGATTGTTCATAGCGATGTTTGTGGTCCCATGCAAACGAAGAGTCATGGAGGAAATTGTTACTTCGTAACATTCATTGATAAATCCAGATTCACAGCAGTCTACTTCATAAAACATAAAGATCAAGTCTTTGAAATATTCAAGGAGTATGAAGCAATGGTTACGAATGTGACTGGAAAGAATATCAAGATCTTGCGTTCAGATAATGGTGGAGAATACACCTCGAAGTATTTGTTGACTACCTCCGCAAGAGAGGAATCCAGAGGCAGTTGACCATTCCTCGAACACCACAGCAAAATGGTGTCGGCGAGAGAATGAACAGAACCATACAAGAAGCAGCAAGATCAATGATGCACAATGCAGGACTTGATTATGGGTATTGGGGTGAAGCTGTGGCAACTGCAGTGATGCTTAGAAATTGTAGTCCAACCGCGTTGCCGTGGAGAATATGACCCCTTACGAGAGTTTCATGGGCAAGATCGAAAGCAGATATTTCGAATTTGAAAGTTTTTGGGTGCAACGCTTACATGCACATCGCCAAAGAAACCAGAAAGAAGTGGGACGCTAAATCAAAGAAATGCATTTTCATTGGATATAGCCTCGAGAGGAAAGAATATAGACTATGGGATCCTAAAGCAAGAAAAGTTCATTTATCCAGAAATGTCCTGTTGGAGGAGAATAACTTTGACGAACGTGTCAGAGCACCACAGTACACCAAGAGTTTGGAACTTGCACCTGACAACCAAGAACAAGCAATGGAAGAAGAGTTGCCAGAAGAGCCAGAGAAACACCAAAGTGTAATTCGCCAGGATGATTCTGAGGAAAGCAACCAACAAGAAGCTGACAAGCAAGCGACAGAAGATTTGCCAGGGGAGCCAATAAATGAAGATCAACAAAGTGTAATTACCAATGATGATGCTGAAGAAGAAAAGAGTCAAAACAATTGCCACGCCGTTGAGAGCGAGATAGAATGCCACCTTATAGAGATGGTGCAATCACTGGTGATTGGTAAAAGGACTGGGGGCTAATCATCCTTACTTGTAGCCAGTGGCTGAATTGCGAAGGACGCAGATCAACGTGGCCGTGTCGAGGCATATCAAAGGCGCTCCAAGCCGCCTCCAACGACACAGTTGAGACAACGGATCACAGCTAAGATGTTAGGTGTTGATTTTATTTATTTATTATTATTTTTTTTTTGTGGAACCACAATGCTGCATGTAGTAGTCGTACAGAGGGTATTTCTGAAGAGCCTACAACACTACAACACTACAACACAAGCAGCTTTAACTTCACCTGATAAAGCACAATGGAAAGAAGCTCTCGACAACAAATACTCATCTCTCGTAAAGAATAACACTTGGACACTTGTACCACTCCCGGAAGGAGGCAATGCAGCTGATTGTCGGTGGGTTTTGAAAGTGAAATACAATGCTGATGGATCTATTGAGCGACATAAAGCTCGTCTTGTTGCGAAAGGTTTTTCACAAGAAGCTGGTCTAGACTACGAGGAAACATTTTCTCCTGTAGCACGTTACACATCAATCCGTACGATCGTCGCATTAGCAAATCAGTTGAACTTAGAAGTTCATCAAATGGATGTTTCTACAGCATTTCTTAACGGAGAATTACAAGAAGAAATCTACATGACGCAGCCTGACGGGTATGTTGAGAAAGGCCAAGAACATTTGGTTTGCAAGTTGAACAAAAGCATCTATGGTCTAAAGCAAGCATCTATATGTTGGTACAAAACAATTGATGAATTTCTCAAGAATTCAGGGTATGTACAGTGCAAGTCCGACCCATGTCTCTACATAAAGCGAGAGGGAGACAGTTTCATGTTCGTAGCCTTGTACGTTGATGACTTGTTAATAGCAAGTAACAGCAAGAAGATGTTGCGCAGAGAGAAAGAAGCTTTGAAGAGCCGATTCAAAATGAAGGATCTTGGAGAAGTCCACTACTGTCTTGCAATCCAGATCGAACGCAAACGAAACAAGAAGTTCATGCTGCTACATCAAACCAAGTATCTCACAACCTTACTAAAGAATGTTTGGAATGGAGAATTGCAAACCAGTCTCAACTCCTCTTGATCAAAGCACAAAGTTATTGCCAAATGAGGGAGATTCGATAGACAAGACCAAGCACTTGTTGGTAGTCTGACCTATGCAGTAACTGGTACAAGACCTGACCTTGCACATGCTTTAGGAGTGGTTAGTCAATTCTGTTCAAATCTAGGATTTGAACATTGGAAAGCAGCAAAGCGAATCCTGCATGTCAAGAAGCAGTGTGGATACGTGCATTACTTCATGATCTCAACTTTGTTTAAGAAGAAAGTACAATCATCAAAGAGGACAAACAAGGAGCAATAGCACGATCGGAAATTGCGGCTGTCGACTGGGACCTAATCCAATGTCGAAATGGTTTCTGATCTTTAGGCTGACCTGGATTAGCTACGCATGCTTAGAACGAATATCTCGCGTGTAAACGTCATCAATACACGCGAGACCAAGCGAGGCTGGCGCGAGATGAATCAGGAGCGAAGGAGCGTTGTGGTACATGTGGGTTCATACGGAAAATTAGGAATATAAAGGACAATAATGAAACGATTGAAGAGGATACTAGGGATAGTGTAGGATATCAAGCATTTGTTGACTTGAAATCAAATATGGCGGGAAAATTAGACGAAGAACAAGGTGCGATCTAGTATCGTAAACTTCCATGTTGAATTACTAAAATCTGTTGTTTGTTGGCCGTTTACTACACGCAAAAGAAGTCGGGTTGGTTTTTTTTTGGCAGATGTGTATACCCAATTGGCCTTTAAAATGGATTTTAAAGTTCGAATCAGTCGTGGAAAGTATACTTGACGACTGTCGAAGTGACGAGTTGACATAAAACAAACCCAATCCACTATGGAGGGTGAATAAAGATCTCAAGTATCAGATCACTGTTATTGATTTTTCCTTTGTCTTGATTTTGTTGTTGGCTATACATGGACAGTTCACTAGTTATTGTTTTGCGGTGTGTGTGTGTGTTTAGAATTTAGTAAATTTCATCAAGTTCGGCCGACAACTCACTTGAGCCAGCACGCACGTGACCTGCAAACTGCCCCATGAAAGTGTCCGATTTTCTATGCGATTTCCGATCGTGCCTTATCCAAGAATCCAAAGTATCATTCCAGAACGAAGCATATCGACATCAAGCAACATTTCATTCGTGAAAAGGTCGACAATGCCGAAATCACCCTGGAACATTGTCCTACAGACCAGATGGTAGCAGACCTATTAACTAAAGCATTAGGAAAGACTTTATTTCAACGTTTCAGAGACCTTATGGGCGAAACTAATGTTATCTAAATAGTTGACGGACACGATAATACTTTATTAGATTAAAGCCTTACACATATAGTTCTCTATTTTCGAGAGGGAGTGTTAATATTAATTCAGGTTAACGAGCGAATCCGAGAGGCTTACTTGTTGTTGTTGTTGTTGTTGTTGTTGTTGTTGTTGTTGTTGTTGTTGTTGTTGTTGTTGTTGTTGTTGTTGTTGTTGTTGTTGTTGTTATTGTTGTTGTTGTTGTTCTTGTTGTTGTTGTTGTTGTAGTTATCTTATGTACTAGATATATAGATTGAAATCTCAGTTGTTTCCATTAAACTTTATACATCATGTAGTCCATTCAAAAGCGTCACGCGTTTTCTACATTGTTAAACTTATATTTCAACAGCTTTGCGTGTTCCTTTAAAAACTATTTCCAGCCAACAATTTTAAAAAATATAAAAATAAATGACAAAAATATCTTGAAAACTCAAAACATGAGTTTTTCGGTCTTACAAGGTGACATGAGAATGACATCATCGAAGAAGTCCGAGATTTATATAATAAAACATGCTCGGCAACAACTGCATATGTCAGCTGCCTGCGTAAAATGAATGTGACAGAATCAAGATTTATTTACTACACATTTCATTGTTATGTGCACACGCCGATATATATTTTACGCAGGGCCGTTCGAAATTACGCCGTGCAGCCATAAAGCACGACGACATAAACAGCGTGTGGTCCTTGATGGAACTTTTAAAAACTGGCTCCCTTTTACTCCCTTTTTGGCTCTGTTTACTGATGATTCGAAACTATATAGATCTAGAAAGTGCCACCCACGGGCTTCATGCAGGCTGATCTCAACATGTCATTCAACGCCTCTGAATGTAAAGTCATGCATCGGTCTCGCAAAACATCTCCTGTCAGTAACACCTATGACTACCAGCTCGAGGAAAATTCCTTGGAATGAGTGCCTTATATCAAGGACCTGGGAGTAACTGTTGCCGGAGACTTATCCTGGTCCAGATATATCGAAGAGACATGCGCAAAGGTAAACAAGGCCTTCCGACTAATCAAAAGAGTCTGCGGCAGAGACCTATCTGATGTCAAAACCAGAAAACTGCTCTACTGCTCCCTCGTTCGGCCTCGCCTAGAATAATGCTCCCGTGTCTCTCTCCCTTCACCTTGAAACGCCACCGACTAATTGAAAATATCCAACGTCGAGCCTCAAAGCAAGACTCGTATCACTTAATTTGCTGACGTTTTACTGCTCTTAAGTATAAGAATGGTCTTATTAATGTTAACTTTGATAAATACTTTACACCTGTTTGTCTTTCTTACAATACTAAGAAGTTTGATCCTAATAATTACCGTCCTCTGACAACCCACAAACAAAATTATTTTAGATGTTCTTTCTTTCCGAAAACCATATATCAGCCTATGGAATAGCTTGCCGACTATCCTCAAGTGCTGCAGTGGTATTAGTCAGTTTAAGTGTAAGTTAATTGCCAGTTAACGTTTTTTTTACATTTTTTTTTATTTTCCCCGAGTCCAGGCGTAGGGCCGAAGGCCAGGAGCCCAGTGAGGGTGCTAATCTCGACACGCGTGGAGTCATTTAACACGCGTGGACAAACGTGTTATGTTAACAAATTTCTGCGATCTGAATATTTATTTGTATGTGTGGACGGACTATACGCGGTTAAGATTGTGGGGCACTGGGGAGAGAAAAGGTTTTGACAACAAGATTTGAACTAACAACATAATTTATTCTTGATAAAAAGACTTGAGAAAGGAGTTTTTGGGAAACGTATATCACTTTTAAAAGAACAGAAATAAATCAACGTCTATGTATAAAGCAAAACAACGTCTTGAATAGAAGGAAACCCGCGTCAAACCGAAACCCAAAAGGAGGAAAAAGCAATAGTAAAACTGGAAAACCGACGAAGAAATAAAGGCCGGCGAAAAGCTAAGTTTCCGGTAAAAATATAGAGTAATCTCTCGCTCTCAGTAATCACGAACATTTAGCAGCAAAGCTGTTCTAGTTTCCCTGTTTACATCCTATCACTGTTAATTTTGTTTTCGCTTTTGTGTGTCCTTAAAGTATTTTAAACGTATCCATTGCATGTCAGTTTGCTTGCCTGTCGTATTTTTTAATTTTTATCTGTGGCTGCCGTCTTAATATCTTCTTTTAAACGAGTTTCCTTATTGTATAAAACCACTTTTGACTTAACGTAGCTTGTCCATAATTTGGCATAAAAATCGGAGAAGGAGCAATTTTTTCTGCTGTAAAACGTACAAATGCTGCATCCTCGTGACTAATGCTGTTGAAATATTTATTAACATGTAGGTGAAAACAGTTTCAGAAAAAATGTTAATAGCTTAAAGGAATTTAAAATGCCATAAATGAATATAGCCGTGGCAACACGCCAGGTAAGTAGTTTGCCATCAATTCGATGCCTGTGGGAAATGTTTTCAGATGCTGTAGCGACGTTGTTTGTAAACATGGAAAGGAAGAACTGTAAAATATAAACCTAATATTTTTACGCCTGCCTCAGTAGCCTGGTGGTTAACATCGTTCGCAACATGTTAACATGGTCGAGTTCAAACCCTGAATGCGACCTGCAATTTTACCAGCTTTTCAAAGATACAGTACTGTAGGTACATGTATGTGAAACAAGTTCCAGTGAAACCAGAAGAAAAAATAGATGGCGACCAAGTAATGTTATTTAACACTTTGAAGCCTGAGGACGTGTCTTTAAGGTATACCCTGGCTCACGCCAGACGATTTTATTCAGCACAGGGAGAGGTCCAGGCCTCAAAGTGTTAAAACCTATCTCTTTAACACTTTGAAGCATGAGGACGAGTCTTTAAGGTTTATTCTGACTAACGCCAGACGGTTTTATTCAGCACAGGGAGAGGTCCAGGCGTCAAAGTGTTAAAAAGAACAGTCCATGCAATGAAACGTAAAAGTTATGTTGTCTGTGTGCACTTAAATCAGTCAAAAGGAGTGTTGTAAATGAAAGACAAAAGCTCAGAATTGCGAGGAACTCTTTTTTATTTCTTTTATAAGACAAATACAAATTCAACAAAGACATTAAAGGTGTCAAGAAAAGTGTCAAGATCAGTTTTGCCACCGAGATTTTAATAGCAACGAAATAAACGTTTCCAGCAGAGCCTTTCGTCAGAGTAATATAAACGTCTAAAAAGTCGATAACTATATGGCTCCGCTGGAAACGTTAGTAGTTCGTTACAAGCTAAAAATTTTGGCAGTTCACCACTTCTTCGCTATATGAATTTTTCAACAAACCGCGATTGAGAATTCAATATTGTGAATATTGAGGATTTCCCTCGTGGCTTACATTAAGTTCCTTTAAGTTTCTTAAAAGGAAGGTTTAAGTCAATCCATACTTTTCACATTTCTATCAAAGAACACAAGAACTAAAAGTTATGTTTTTTTTTCTTTTTCTGTTTTTTTTTGGGGGGGTGGGGGGCAAAATCCGCGAGGGGGGACAGTATCCGTGTCGCATAAAAGGAATAAAAGAGATGTATTTAATCGCTGGATGTTGTTCTTACGGGCTTCGTGATAAGAGAGTAGAAGTTTAATAATCACCTTTTTTCTACCTTTTCTCAATCAACATCATTGCGAAGGCGTCTAATCCGACGCCTAATCTACTATTGTGTTTGGAATTCTGGTTGCTTTCGCAGCCTATCTTATAACTTGTTTCATAGTAAGAAATACATCTGCTTAAAATAATAACGCCCCCCCCGTGAAAGTCTTGCAAAGGGTCACTGTCCCCACCTTCGAAATTATGCGTGTTAAGTTAACGTCCCTCTTCCCCCTCCTCCCCACGATAAAACGTCTGATCAACACAGGTTCTCTCCCTTCCTGAAATAAAACACACACGTGCATGCACTTGATGTAAAACGCGACGTAACTTGATCATGATAACAAGGATGTTGATATAAAACACGATCGACTTGGTGTATGCAACACACGACTTGATTGTGTTAACAAGGGACTTTATGTATAAAACAAGCGACTTGGTGTAAATAATTAAACTTGATATTTTGTCACGTTTGAAGCAGTATATTGCAATTTTGTTTTGGTATAGTGTATATATTTAAATACAATATAATTCAAATTTATAGTTTTTCGGCCGCTTTGAAGTGCAATGCTTCGTTAAAGTTAGAAAGTATACCTTCTGTGGCATCTTCGTAAGACGGTTTCCATAAAAAGCTTGTAAAAGTCTCTGACCACGTTTGCTTCCTTCTAAACCTGTAAAAGAAGACTGCGAAATTAGCCTGCTAAGCTTTTTACTCAACCTTTTAACTCCAATTTTGTTACTCCAATTTTGGAGTTAAAATAACTCTATTATATTTAATATTTCAAGCTAATTTAATGACTTCCAAAAAAAAACAGTATTGCTAAAATGATTGTAGTGTCCGTATTGAAGTCAATATCAAGCAACAGTTCTCATCTTTCGGCCGTAGACATCGTCCTGACGACGTGAACATGCTCTAAGTGACGTTGTTAAAGTGTCACTAAGACGAAAAAATCGTGAATCTAATATTGATACGAGTAAACTATAATTTCTAAATCAGGAATCTGAAAATCTAAATCAGAAATCTGAAAAGTTTCACAAAATATTGTCTCGTTGTCGTCGAGATATTTAAGTTTCTGAAACATATAAATTAAGTGCCTCGTGACGTCATTTTCTCACACATTACTCATTTTGTAAATCTTACTTTGGCCTATATCTGAAACTGTAGAGTGGAAATAATCCAAACTTTGCACAAGTATAGTTATCATAAAAGTACACTCCACTGTGCGCATCATGTTGTTGCTACGGAAACCGTTTAGAGCCACGAGCATTTTTACTAAAAAATTAAAATATTAATTTTATGTTTCTTTTCAAAAGAATATGATGATTTTAACATTGAAAATACAATATCTGTGTGTCTACAAATATTCATGTCAATGTATTACAGTAAAAGTTGTTTTATGGAGAAAAAATAAACATTTTTGTTTTACAAATGGAAGGCGCCTGTTTGCAAACGGTATCCATGGAAACAACATAATATGAACGTTGGAGTGTATTTTCCCCATAACTATTCTTGCGCAAAATTTGAATTATTTTTACCTCTTACTTTCAGAGATATTAGTCATTTTGTAAATCTTATTTTTGCCTGTGTGAGAAAATGACGTCATGAGGGACTTAATTTACATGTTTCAGAAACTTAAATATCTCAAGAACGAGACAATATTTTGTGAAACTGAAAACGCCGGTATTCCTCATTTGGAAATTATAGTCTACTCGTATCAATACTAGATTCACGATTTTTTCGTCTTAGTGACACTTTACAGAACGAGGATGGTGTTGAGATTACTCTTGGGACTAAAAATTATTCATTATTCGTTCTTTGTTTTGCAAACAGAATTATTTTGTTTAAAGGACGGCGTGGTTGAGGTTGACATCGTAGATCTTAAAGTCTCTTTTATCTGCCGGTATAGACTCATTCCATCGCGTCAGAGAGTTGGTTAAAAATATAAGAGCGCTCCTTAGACCAAATGGTAGTACTTTATCATAGTAATATTTACCGTTCGGAAACACCCCGACAAGTTCGTAATCGTCTGGGTGAACGGAGATGAGCCGGAAAGCGGATTCAATGTTGCTCTCGACCTCGTCCCCAGGGCCATTTGTGGGGGCTGGGCCAAGATGGCGACCAAGAACAAATGACCAGATCTGATTGGTCGAGATAACATTGGATGTTTTAGGTATTCTGATTGGTGGAAACTATAGGGCTCAAATTACAAATAAGTGATGGCAGCAATTGCCGGCAGTTAAAAACAACTTCAAAATTAATGAAAATGTGCGAAAAGCTGGCGAAAAACCCGTAAAAACGTAAAAACGTCGGACGAATATGTAATGATGGGTCGTGTCATCTCTGTGCCCTGTCATACAACGAAGTCGATAGTCTGGACGACAATTCAGAGTGTTTTCTAAATCTAGCGAACGAAAGACTTGGTGAATGAAGTCAAAAAATATTTTGGCTGCGAAAGGAAAGTACACCACAGGGAAGAATTTTCGTATTTGGTCATTGAGTAGCAGGCTTTTTTCAAACAAGCCCAAGAATTCTCGACAAAACGAGGTCTAAATGTTTCTCAAAACGCTGAATTGAATCCGCCGAAATGAAGGCGGCCCCAACCAACGACTGCTGAAAGGAGCCACACATTCCATTCCCTTAAACCGACCAATCACAGCGAGGCTTCCAGATTCTGGAAACTTGAACTCCGGTCTTGAACTGACCGTTTTAACTTTTAACCAATATTTCGAAGACTATTGCTTATAGTTTAGTAAAAATTTTGCGTAAATAGAATCAATAAGATGATGTTGTAACTGTGAATCGCGATAGGAATACATGTACATGAAATAAAGTTAAAAGCGTCACTCATTGAGGTTGCTACCCAGACATGGCCAGACATACCGGTAAACAATTATTATCCGCTAGATACATTTCGCCGACACTTGTACCTTTTTAAAAGCTTTTCGCACAGATTTATTTACACGACCAGCAAGAACATATTCATAATACCATTCTTCGTAAATTTTGTAAAGCTCTGAGCTATAGTAAGCGAAATATTAGCTTTCAAGTACACTAATTCGGGCAGTAACTTCAGACATTAAACACAATAGCTTTGAGCTTTTGTTTACAATCTTAAATTTACGCTCTTTCGCTCTGTACAAACAAATAAGAGTGAAAGTCAGTGTAGGCAGCAAGAACATAGTCAAAACAATATTTCAATTTCGTGAAGTTCTAGGCTAAATTAACTTTTCAAAATATTAGTTTTCGACTAAGCAAATTAAATACACATAACAACACTATAGCCTGCGTCGCAGCCCGATTTTACTTTCAACGCGTAAAAAGTGGAACAGGAACTACAACACTCTGTAGATATTCCACCTGGTCATTCATCAATGATCGCAAATGAGAAATAACGACAATTACACTCGAACCTCGAGGCCTTTTGTGGAGCACATCAGCGATAACTGGAAGGCACTGGTAAATTAAGGACTTTCCGAAACCAGTTCATAAATTAACGAAGATATTTTTCTTCTCAAAGAACATCGTTATTGCTTCCTCTTGTTCTTTTAAAAGACTTGGTATTTCAAATTGGGCTTTACAAGCATCAAAAGCCATTTGCCAAAGTTCCTTTCCGAAAGACGCCATTGTTGCTTTCGAATGAAAATAATTCCTAACCAGGATATTAAAGCAATTAAGGCAATCAGGAGGCGGATACGATATTAATTGCGTGAAAACCAATCGAGATGAGTAGATAAATCCTTGCAACTCAACGGTGGCGAGAACACGTTTTTCTGCGCTGATTCGCACCCACTTTTTACGGGTTTACCCCAGGACGGCTTTATTTAGCACGACAATGGTGTAATTTCATTGGTCCATGTACACAAAGGGAATGGAATGTGTGGCTCGTTTCAGCAGACTTTAGTTGGGGAGTGTGAGCGAGCCATAAGAACGTCTGCGTGGGAGACTAGTTTGGGTCAGTCAAGTTGAACAAAAATATTCAGAAAAAATTGAGCTTGACTAGGCGCGATAGACTTAGTGAAGACTGGGTCCGAGACAAAAATGCACCATTGCATAGCGCATTTTTGGCAGCCTGTGCCAGGACCATTTCCCCCCGCCATTTTGTTTTTGGCCGCCATCTTGGCATAGCCCCTACAAATGGCCCTGGGGACGAGGTTGTGTTGACCAAGAAAAAGTCCTGTCCGAAGCGTAAAACATGCTTTCGATCGTATTATCAATCGTAACGTGCTGGAAGCTGAAATCATATTTTGAAATTAATGCTTTTTGAGCCCGTCTTGGGAAACGACAGATGAAATATCGTGCGAAACTTATTGGAATTCTTTTTCGGTAATAAACCAATAGCACCTATGCGGGTTTTTTTACTTCCAGCTGTATCCACGCACGATGTAGAGGCCTGGTGGTGAGCGGTGCGAAACTGTCAACAAAGTGAACGTGAACAAGTCTTGATTTATGCGAATTCCTATCTCTAAATTGAACTCTTCTTTTAAGAATTTTGAAAGTTGAAGCTCTATTAGCGCGTGTTATAATGCCACAAAATTGTCAGTGATTTAGGGCAGTGGTTTTCAAGGAACGAGGGAAAGCAATAGAATACAATAGAAACAATAAAACGGAATACAATAGAATACAATATACTCTAAAAATAGTAAATGCCCCTAAATCGTGACTCATATGTTTTCTTCAGTTCGTCTTAGTTTGAACTCTGACCTTCGAAACTTGGTTTTCTGTATATTTCTCAAGCCAATATTGGTCTCTTTTGTTTATCGTCCTCCTTCCTCTGATTCCTCTAACTTGGAAAGTTTGGATAGCATGCTAGCTAAAGCCCACACTGAGCATAGTCAAACAATTATACATGGAGACTTTATCTCAGTCATGCAGTAAGCGATTTAAAAACTTATTCGGTTCTTTTGATCTTCACCAACTAATAATCACACCGACAAGACCTATTTCTGACCATTTGCCCATTTTCGTTACGTGGCTAACCCGAGCTAATTTCACCAAGTCCTACAGTCTATTTTCTATCGCTCGCTTAAAGATTTTTCTGCTGATCGTTTCGTATTTAAATAATACGCCATGGATCACCATAGAAATGTTTACGGACATTAATGAAGCTCTAGAACATTGGTATATGCTCTGTTTAATTATGTACTTGATAATCACGCGCCCTTGAAGTAAAAAAACTAGTCAAAAGGCGTCACCAACCTGAATGATTCACTGATGAGATTAGTCATGCAATTAAGAAGCGCAACAATCTACACAAACTTGCTATTTTAAATAATCCCCGAGCCCGGGCGTAGGGCCGAAGGCCCGGAGCCCGGTGAGGGTGCTAATCTCGACACGCGTGGAGTCATTTTACACGTGTGTAGAAAAAGCAAGGGAGACGAAAATCTGGAAATAGTTTATATATATATATATATATATATATATATATATATATATATATATATATATATATATATATATATATATATATAGTTCAATCTACAGACACGGTGTTTCGCTGTACAACAGCTCATCAGTGTAGCTTGGAACCATCTGAATGAATTTCATCAATTACTTATACACATGCGATCGTCGGTGACAACCGCATATGGGACAGCATCGGTGAAATACATTCAGATAGCGTGAAGTGCGCATGGGCCCAGAGTGCTCAAACTTCCACAAGGGTAGTGAGCGTTGCATTATCGCTAGTAGGTACCCACGGCAACTTCGCAGAGTGCTCAACAACACCGAAGTGAAGGAGCGTACATAGTTCAATCTACAGACACGATGTTTCGCTGTACAACAGCTCATATATATATATATATATATACGTCGTAGGGTGTCACGCGGTAAGAATTGTTGGATACTGGTGACTAGCGACGAAGAAATATAAACTCTCAAACAAATAGTATTTTGCTTTCGTTTATTTAAACGAAACGAAATGGAGCACGAAGAAAAGAAGGATACAAACAACCCGTTTAATATATCTTGAAGAGAAACCAAGAAACCAAACGCCGTAAAACCAAAACTCGATCTGAATTCCAGTGTTTGTAGTCATTCCGTGGTCAAATCATTTTAACGTTAACGGTAGGATTCTTGTTGTTTTTAGGTTTTCGCTTAACCTAAACAATATACAGCTTCACGTTTTTGCTTTCCCTTTGCTCGTCCAAACCATAAATCAGCTTACTAACTAAAGCTAACTTAAAACACTACCCGTATAAGCTTATGTAGACGTGATGTTTTTCATTAGCATTGCATGCACTTTATATTATCATGAAATACTCATGGGCTTTGGTTGTATTTTTTTTATTGTATTTCCAAATTTTCGACTGAAACGTTGTCTGTTTAATACTTATTTCTAGAATCCGATTCTACTGAATTGTTTTTTATCTCGGACTCTATTGTAAATGTAATTTTTGAGCTGTCGACTTTTATTAATTCTGCCTTTGCAAAACATGTATGCATATAGGGAAGCCATTTTATAAAGCTGGCTAAGAATAATCCTTTTGAAACCTCCTAAAAACAATATAATTTTTACAACCAGAATTTAATAATGAAATCTAAAATTTGCTTTGATATGTTCAACTTTCATCAAATGATTTAAATCAGTTTTGTCATCCTATCCATGAATTCTATAATTATCCCAAGGATTTAATATCATTTGTTTTTATATCTGTTTGTTTTTACTTGCAAGATTATAGGTCGGCACGTAATCGGGTGGTGCATTTGATTAGAGATCTAAAGCGTCCTTTCTATCGCAAATCTATGCTAATGCTAATCTTGATAACCCAAAACATCTTTGAAAATAATCCATAACATTGCACCCTCGAAGTGTTGTAATTTGCCTAACCACTTAACCATAGATGACAAAACCTTTACAGATCCTAAAGATATTGCTAATTTGTTTAATGATCATTTTGCACATATTACGGACTCTGTTAAGCTTGATAATTCTAGCAACTCTAACTGGGACTACTTTACTAATTTTGTTTCTTCTAAACTACCACCAAATACCGCGTTTACTATTCCTCCAGTTTCAGAAGATTTTGTACTCAATCTGCTAAACCATTTGTCTGTAACTAAAGCTGCTGGGTTAGACGATGTTAGTGGATATTTTCTTAAAATAGCTGCACCATATATCTCGCCCATTCTAACGAAGATTTATAATCTGAGCATTACCTCAGCCGTTTTTCCTAACTTATGGAAAATTGCAAAAGTTTCTCCCATATTTAAAGCGGGCTCCCAAATTTAAACCGCTCTAACTTTCGTCCTATCTCTGTTACAACTATAATTTCAAAGATTCTTGAACGTCATGTTCATGTGTCACTTTTAATTTTCTAACTAACTACAATCTTCTTGTTGATAATCAATCTGGTTTTAGAACATATCGCTTATGTGAGCAGCTTAATATTCCGCAAGATTTGTTGGAAGGAAAAGGACTTAGGGTAAATATTCCACCATTCTTGAAGGGGGGGGGGGGGGGGGAGGCAGTTAAGTGGAAACGAGTTAGTGGAAACAAGGCGAATCGAATCGCTAATACTCGTATTCATATAGAGCGAGCAATTGAAATGATAAAAAATTATCATATTTTGGACATCATTCCTGTTTCTATGTGTCAGAACAAGTTAATTGACCAAGTTTTTTTATGTTTGTGAAATGTTAACAAACTTTCATCCTCCTCTTATATCATAAGGAATTTGCACTGGTTGAAGGCGGAGAGGGTAAAATTTATTGTAATTGCTATTGAGTGTGCCCTAAGAGTTTGATTTGCCATTTTATCTGTGTATTTTCTGCAATGACCAAAATGGAGTTTTTAGGTTATTGAAAAATTTATTAACACAGAAGTTGTAATTTTGTATAACAATCATCTTATACTATACAAATATTCTTAATGTCAGTTTAGTACTGTATAAGTGTTTGAACTATTTGTTTTCAGATTAGTTTTACTTGAGTAGCATCTTTCGAAGCAACTTAGTGCAATAAAAATCAGATAGTTTTGGCAGCCCTCAGACTCCTATTTTCTTTTGTCAATGTAGATCCTCTGGGTGAAAAAAAATCAATTGTCACCTAATAATGGATCCGTCATAATTGCCAAGTCCACCATCTGTTCGACTTACATCATCTAGATTTGGAGATGTCATTTGTAGGGAAAAATCACAAAACTGGTTGGCAACTTGTTACATCAAAGAGATGTAAGTCATCACTTGATAGGATTGTGTATGATCCTACATCAAATCCATGCATTGGAGGGTTGGAAAGTAAGTTTATTCTTTCACCTAAACGACTTTTCCCCTGCAGGCGTATTATGGAAAGAAACAAAACAACAAATGTTTTTGCCTTACTCTGGATGAAAGATGTCTTTCATTAAAGACGGATCACAAATATTACTATTAAATCCAAGGATAAAGTGCAATTGCAAACTTTGCCTGTTGGGGGTGTTGAGTTTTTGAAAGTTAATGTCCCATGTAGTGTTCTGCTTAGAGGCTGATTCCAAGTATGCAATTTTGATGTACACGTTTCGTAACCTCTAACTGCACGAATTAGGCTCGCAAACTCACCAAGCAATAGCACAGAGCTGCTACGTGTTTGCAACTGCCATGTGCATGGTCCTTTCCCCGTAGGACAACCACATCTTGCAAACACAATTTCACCGTCCTTTCCATTTATAACAAGATTTACAGTATATTCCTTGTTTTTCGCATTTTGGGCAAACTTGTACATTTTTACATACAATATATACAATACAATACTTTATTTAACGTGGAGACAACGCTTAGCTAACAGCTAGTTTACAGGTTTTCCACTTAAATTAATAGACTAATGGACTAAAATTACATGTATAAAATTAGTAAAACGTTAGATTAACAGATAAAATATAGTAAAATAAATAAATAAAATATGGTTACAAGCTATTAGCATTATAAATAAAGTAAGTGAACTTGAATGAGCCGGATTCAAATGTTTTGTTACGTATAATTCTTATAAAGTTTGTGGTACCGGCCTGGGATCGAATGTTATTGTCTAAAGAGTTCCAATGTTTGGCTGCAAAATACCGCCATGATTTCAAGCCTTTTTTTGTTGTGTTTACTTTTGGGATGGCTAAAACATTATCTCCCCTTAAGTTAAATTCTGACTTACGAAGTGAAATTAAATTTTTAACGCTTTCTGGTGCTTTATTAATCAAACAGTTATTTACTGTTATCATTATGTCTTGAATTCTGCGATTTTCCAATGTCGTTACGCCCGCTTTCGCTAGCAGTTCATTGTATGATGCTTGTTTATTTTTGTAAATATAACGCAGTGCTCTATCGTTAACTTTCTCAAGTTTTAGTGTATTTCTCTTGCCACAATGATGCCATACCTGATTGCAGAAATAAAAATAAGGAAGGATAAATGAACGGTAGAGAGCCTCTTTTGCCTTCAACGGTAAAATATTTTTTAATCTGTTAAGGGCATTTATTTGTCCGCCAACTTTACGACAAACGTCAGCGATATGCGCATCAAATTTCAGTTTATTGTCTAGCGTCATACCCAAAAGTTTTATTTGATCAGTGACTGGAATGTTTACATCATCAGATTTAATTTTAATGTCGGATCCACAATTGCCTAGTACCATTGCTTGGTACTTAGTCGGGTTTACTTTCATTTCATTCTGCGTAAACCATGTATTTGCATTGTCCAGGTCTTTGTTTATCGCTGCCTCGACTGCAAGGGGATCTTTAAACGAATGGTATAACTTTGTATCGTCAGCGCAATTAGTTAGTCTACACTCCTTGATTCCATATGCCAGGTCGATCATGAATATATTGAACAGCAAAGGGCCGAGAATTGACCCCTGTGGTACACCTTTAGTTACCTCTTTCCAGGTTGAGAAGGTACCTTCCAACTTTACTCTCTGAAGACGGGAGGTGAGGTAACTTTTTAATAGCGATAGCGATTTCTCGTGGATGCCGTAAAACTTGAGTTTTTCCAAGATGAGGTCATGAGGAAGACAATCGAATGCTTTGCTCAGATCCAATGCTACTACTGCGATGATCTTTCGCTTGTCTAACTCTTCTTTCCACTGTTCAGTTAAAGTAAGATTTGATATGAACTTTGCTTGAATCTTTCTGTGGTACTTTAACATTTTAAATGTGTCCCGCCTTAAATAAACCATATCATTTCTTATTGATGTTCTTGAAATCATTCTCTGGTATTCCGTCCATAAGTTGTCTGTTAATAAAATAGTTGGTAACATTGCTCAGCGAAAAATCAGGAAGTAGATTTTGCTCTTTAGCAGTTAATTTTTTCCAGTTTCCCGAGCTGTTTTGAAACAAGGTGTAACTCTTGTTTAACCCTAACCAGGACAATCAAACCTCAGATTTTTTTGGCGTCAACCACTGATCTATATAAGAGACTGGATAGAGCATCTGTTGTCTGAAATTGAAGTCGGAAGTGGTCGGAAGTCGGCAACAGCAGCCATGTTGGATGGCCCCACTTTCGCTATATTTTACTGTTGCACAATTATAGTTTTCGTATATAAAGGCATTTTTCTCCTTCGGGTTCGGACGAACTTTTTTATCACGAGGAAGAAAGGACACGTGAAGCATTTGGAGAGAAAACTTGTAGTTGTTTAGCCCCAAAATGTTGGGAAAAACGGAATTTGCGAATTCGATGGAGCGAACTCCCAGTGTCAGTGATGACAACTTTGAACAGACGAAGGCCGTTCTCATTCAGAATTTACTCAGAATATGGAAATACTGCTAAAAGACCGAATGAAATTTGGAAATTTGATCAACTGAACAAGCTACACTACGAACAACTGCTGTGGTATTATATTATCATAAGCCAAAAGACCAGAATCAAACAAAGTTTCCGTGATTTTTAATTTAAGAATGCTGTTATGTTAAGCTGTTTTTACTACCTGATGTGCCCAACTGTATAGATCAGTGGTGTGCCTAGTTCAACAATATATTTTCACTCACAGAAAACTCGGGGTAATGATTCAAATAAGTTATCCTGGCATTCATAGGATTAATCAGAATGAGTTTATTATTTTCTATGAGATATAGGGTTGTCTAATTTGGGCAATTGGGCCTACATTTGCCTACAACTAAAAATCTTGTATAAATTTGACAATATAATTAGTTTTGTGACTATACCTTTGCCAAGATGCTTTTTTTTTAGCCAGTTTTCAAATGTTATCCGCCACATCGTTGTGAAGTTTATATATTAGCTTGATTTGTTTTGACTTTATAACATCAAACACTGGCCGTGTTGATCAGTAGTACACACTGATAGTATACAGTATTAGTTCTGCCACAATTTTCATAACATACAGAAGCCAGAGAACAGATTAATTTTTAAAATTTATCATTGTATAGTACATTTATACAGAATCAAACTACACAAGACAAAATACACCCATGAATTGTAAAGGTTTTCTTTAATCAAATCATTGACAAAGTTTGAAAACTATAAATGACACAGTTCAATTATATTCTGTATTAAGTTGTCATGTTGCTTCACCTTTAAGTTCTTCCTTCATTGTTGTTTCATTTTAAACTACCACAACATAACATACAAATATCACATTCAATTTTACAGATACTCACAAACAATTTTTTCATCAAAATGACAGGGAGTATTAAAAATAGCTCAGCTGTTAAGAAACAATGTTGACAACTTAATTTCTTAAATGCCAACACAACACGTTATACATGACTTGGACACTGGGCATGGAGTATATTAAAACAAACTGGCTCGTTCTTGTTATGATGCATGATACAGTTACTTCTATGGAAGGCACCAAACATAAATATTACAAACTTTAGAGTATTAACATGCTCCTATTTTGCCAAAGAGATATGTTGCTTGTCGAAATCTACTCACAACTCTACAAGCCAATCTATCTTCTGTGCCATAATTTTACACGTCCTTCGGCTTTTTAAAATGATCTACTCGATCGTGAACATTCCACAATTACAGTATTATCTCACATTTGTATCCTACAAATCAGTTTATTAACCACCGGCCGTTTGCAATGTTGGGTTTCCCATTTCCTTAGTAAATAACCCTTCGGGAGCTCTCCATCCCCTTCGAAATTCCGTCAAAATATCAATTTATTTACTTACGATTCAGTCTCCCTTCACGTTCTTATGTCCTCCATAGTTCCATGTTGTGTCCCGTTGCTTGAAATACCAAAATGGATTTGTGTTGTCCGCAGTGGCGGACACTTACGAAATACTCTGGGGGCGAGTGCCGAAGGCACGAGCCTTCTAGAGGGGTGCGGGGGCATGCCCCCCCGGAAAATTTTTAAAATTTGGATCTCTGAAATGGCATTTGCAGCATTCTGAGAACACATTTTGTAAAACATTTTAGGTTTTCAAAAGGCGCTCAGATAATAGATGCTCTATCCAGTCTCTTATATAGATCAGTGGCGTCAACGTACGAACAGTTGTCAGTTTTAACGATGGAAACAAGTATTCTATAATCGTGTTTATAATATTTCGTCGCCATATTGACATTGTACTAATTCGAAGCTAGTCGAAGAGCAACACATACTATTTTCGAAGAAAGACAATATTGCTGTACAACTGGCAAGTATTTTTAACATGACTTATAGTAAACTTAGTAATAGTAAACTTAGATCACACTGAGCAAGTGTGACCTACCATAGTTTAACTTTTTGCGCATAATATCGAATGACTGAAAAGTGACAAAAAGGTTTTCAACAGTCATTGGGCGATTTTATCGAGTCAGGCCAACACGTGTTTATGAAGGACCGTCTTCAAGGGACAAACAATCCTCTTTGCAGGAAAAACAACCCTCTTCGGAGGAAACTTACAAGTATATATTTCACAACCGGTAGCATCATGTTATATTTTTATTTTTTTAATGCAATCAAGTTTATTTAATAGCAGTGAATGCATTACGATTTCAATGCCAACCTCGAGTTCGTGCCATTGTTTCATAGGCATTGAAGCAAATTTGGGAGTGGCTTTTAGGGCCTGTTTACACGGAGGTAGGCTTACACTAGCACCGGGTCAAAGTTAGCCTGGGTTTACAAGCAAACTTTCACAGGTAGGGTCACCCTTATGCCCGGGTCAACTTTATTAGAAGCAAGAAAGCAAGAAGCCTGGAACTAGTAAAAAGTTGTTTCGGGTAGGCGAGTTATCCCTACCAAACGCATTTACAAGAACGAAGCACTAGGGTAATCCGGTTACCCTAGTGTCCTTGTAAACACGACAAACAAAAAAAACAAAAACAAGAAATGTACGAAAGCTGGGGTAACCTGGGCTAATTATCTTCTAATGGGTTTGGCGCAGATACATATACCCAGAGCGTACCAGCGTACTTTTCCTTTAAAAGGTTAATACATATTTCAGCCACTTCGATATCTTCTGGGAAAAGCTTTAGCGTTTACTTCACAATGCTTGGGTTGGTGGCAGACATGTTTACATTTTTTTCGGATTTCGCGCCGCTGACAAGAAGCCTCGACATCGCGCGTGAATACAGCCGGAAGTGAATACAGCCACACTAAGTCTTGGTGTTCTTGTTTTAGTACACCTTGGTATTGTAGATCGGGAACGCTTTTCCTTCCCTATATGTACATCTGGGAAACTCGCCATTTTCGAAGGTAAAATATAATCCCCTGTGAGAGAAGGGTACATGACCTGTCCACGAAGGTTACATGACCTGTCCAAATCTTCTCGTTTTGGAAGGCATCTCCTCTCAATTTCGTGCGGAAGAGGCTATGTAGATTGTATTTCATATGACATAAAAAGTTTTAGTCAGGCAAATCTTCGACCGCCCAATCCCCCCCCCCCCCCCCCCCCCCACCCCCCAATTTGTACACGTACGCCAATGGTTGTATATCTGCACTTCGGAGAAATAGAAAGACGCTGCTCTCAGGCTGTAAACCACATCTTGATAAATCTTTTCCTTTTTCCGACACGGCAGTTCCTCATATTTCGTTAATTGAGACAGAATTAATTATTAATGTTACGATGAAAGGACGGCGATCCGCGAGGCAACCGGGCCCGAGGGGAGGGGGGGGGGGGGGTGGCTTGGAACTAGGACGTCTGAATATGCCATTCCCGTTCAGTTTATAAGGGCAACACAACGGAAACTTGTAAGATGCTGAGTCAGACTTAAACTACAGCTGCAACTACGAGCGGTTTGATCAGGAAAACCTCACTGGTGATGAATGCAAAGCACAATTTTGGTTCTACAAGAACGACATCTACGTGCTAGCCGATATTTTGCGACTACCTGAAGAAATAACGTTTTACGGAATAATTTAACGTTTAATGGATAATTGTTCAATCTATCCCTGCTCTTTGCGTCTTACTTACCGTCTGGCTTATCCTTGTAGGTACAGCGATTTAATCCCTGTAGACCACATATTGGATTAGCTTGCGTAGCCGGCGCTGGGTGATCGGGGAAGGGGAGCGCCTGCAGGCGCCTATTGTTATTTTTCGTACCGCCCCCCTAATTAAAACAGTGTATTTTTGGAAGTTGTCAATTTCAACATTTCAATAAACCTGAGCTAAATAGCTTAATTAATTTGGAAGTTGATCGAATATTTACTCCGTTTACAGAGCTTTCATTATTATAGCAGGCTACGTTTCAAAAATAGACGACGTCTGTGTCCACTATATATATATATATATTTTTTTTTTTTATTATTTTTTTTTTTTGTGAAATAATTCCGTGATTAAATAAAGGTCAAAGTTCATTAATAGGTGGTATATATATATCGGCGGTAAGGGGCAAAAAAAAAAGGCAAAACAGGCGGCGGTAAACCGCCGGTAACCACCTATTAATGAACTTTGAACTTTATTTAATCACGGAATTATTTCACCAAAAAAATATACAATAAAAGAAAAAAGTGTTCTTCCAATAGTCCGTGCACACCAATATAGGAATAAAAATAAATGCTATTACAATCTAAATTATTTAGTTTATTTACAAAGAATATTAGTAATTATATACATCCACAATAAAAATGAATTAGTGATCGACTTCAGTTGATGATTAAAATTACGAACTGAAGTCGTCAACTTAAGTTCATTAGGGAGGTTGTTCCAAACCACTGCTCCTCTATAGCTAAAAGCTTTTTTCATGTAATTGGTATTAGGTTTACGAAATTAAATTGGGATTGCCTGGTTTTATAATCATGTATCTGGTCAAATCTCGTGAAACTGTTTGTTAGATAATTAGGCAACATCCCTTGTGTCATCTTAAACATTAAGGTAGATAATTTTTTATTTCTTCTTGTTTCAAGATTTTGCAACTTAAGGGAATTCAATAAACCAACAGATCGGTATTCATATCCACACTTAGTTATTATTCTTGCAGCTCTGTTTTGTAGGCGCTGCAGTTTATCACTCAATGTAGTACCAAGACATCCCCAAATTTCAGAACAGTAATCAAAATATGGTTGAATAAGGGTTTTATAGACAGTAATAAGTATGTTTGTATCAACAAACTCTCGTATTCGTCTTAAGACATTAAGACCCTTATTAACCTTCTTAGTCATCAAGTTTATATGCTCACTCCAGGTCTCATCCACCATTACACCAAGTGATTTGGGTTTTTTCACTCTCTGAATTGGGAAATCACCCAAGTTTATTTCAGGATCAGAGTCAATTTTATTTAGTCGTTTGTGAGATCCAATAATTGCATATATTCTGTTTTGCTGTTATTTAAAGTCAGTTTATTTGTTGTCATCCAATCAGAAACATTTTTTAGATTCGCATTTAAATCCACAGTAATGGAGTTGATGTTTGAATCGGAGACACTTATTTGTGTATCATCAGCAAACATGTCACAATTTGAGTTTATATGTGATTATAATTTCTCCCACCCACCTCTCCACTGCTGGAAGGCAGGGTTTTTTTCTTTAGCTATTTGGAAAATCATTGACATAGATTAGAAATAGTAATGGTCCAAGAATAGACCCTTGCGGTATTCCCGTAAACATTTCTAAAGGTTGAGGAATTTTTCCATTTATTTGACAATATTGATTTCGATTGGATAGATAAGACCTGAACCATTCATGAGCAGTTCCTCGCATCCCATATAGGTCTAATTTTTTTAATAATATACGATGATCAACTGTATCAAAAGCTTTTTTCAGGTCTAAAAATACAACTCCATTGAGTTGGCCTATGTCAATGTTGTGATACCAATGATTTGTAATTTTCAGTAAAGCAGAAACAGTTGAATGTTTTGCTCTAAAGCCATGCTGAGAGTTTGTGAGAAGGTTATTTTCTAGAATGATAAATGAAACCTCTGCGTTTAAAAAACACATATCGAGAATTAACTAAAATAGTACAGTTATGAATGAGTATGGGTATCAAAGTTCATTCTTGATTCAGGAATTTGTGTAGTATATGTTCCAGGATATGTTTGCTGTGTCAGCGTCTGACGACATTATATTATTCTGCTGTTGCTATATTATGTTGGCTGGTTTACAATTAATAGCGTTCACTGCAAAATCTTTTAAATAATTAAACAATTTATGTTGAGTTTAGAAAGCTCAGACAGATTATTTTCGTATAGTTATAAAACATGTGTATGTAACGACTATGACGATCAATAATATAATCATAACATCCCGCGACATTCGCACGCATATCAATAATAGTTAAATTTAATAGCGGATTAAATTTCATTTTCCACTGACAACTGGCACTGATGGCCAATGCAGCCGGAGAAGTACGCCTGAGTAAATCCCATTGATTCGAATCAAATGCGATTGTAAGAAATTATAAATGATGTTTTGCTCAAGCCAATGTCAGACAATTCAGTTACTCGCCGTTAAGCCGAAGGGGCCACGTCTTGCGTGTAATTACTGTAATCAACTGTTGGGAAACCAGCGAATAAACATTTTCCTTTGGATGCACATATTAGGTGCATTATGGCCACTCTCTTCTCAATCTCAGTTTATTTTGAACTCGTTTCCTTCTACTATGCAAGGCACATTTTCGCAATGCCCTTCAAAATCTTCGCCAATGCCTCCAGCGGAAATTCAAACTCTCTTTGATTGATAGGTCATTAGCACTGGGAGAGGTGCACGCCTCAAAGGGATAACCTATTTTCCTTTAAAAAGTTACTTCTCAGTTATTTTTTGCAATACAGACAGAAATGCCTGGGTTTGCAATTGTTGTCGTTGAAGCATTGCCATGGTTACAGCTTGCATTTGCTTTTGTTGCTGAGTATGATCAAAACCATGTTCTGCTGAAGCTGGGCATGTTCTTGATCACTCTTTTTTAGTGCATGCTCTTCTTTTTCTCAGTTGGAAATCCTTTTCTGCTTTTTTTAATTGTATCGTTTCAGTTGACGAAGTACGTTGTCTTTTGGTTTTTGGTTGGTCTTCTGAATTTCTTTTTTTTTTTTGTTTCGCCTTGTCTCCCCATAGCTCGCAATCTCATTTCTTCTGCTTTACTCTGATCCTCGTGTGTTTTCTGTATTTTTTCCTCAGACATTGCTTTGAATTGCTCATCCCAATAAGAAAACCGATCAATTATGTCTTGGATGGCTTCATCTAGTTCAAAGACTCAGGGGTAATTCCTGTAGCTGATATCTCCTTCTTATCCTTTTTGTTAAGTGTTGCTTCTATATAAGCAGCATCTTTCTCTTACTCCTCTTTTCTTAACTGAAAAATATGGGGTTTTCATACTATTAAGAGCCTCTGCAACTCTGTCCTCACTCTGACCTCTTTCACGAGACCCTGTCTTGTATCTTAATGGCACGGCAGTAAGAATTTCCCTGCATAATATCATGCACTTTGGATCACTTCATCGGTTGGTTTCTTAAAACATGAAATAAAACAAAGATAAATATAAAAGATCCTTCTTTTCATTAATTAAATCATGTTTGAATACTTCCTCGTTCTTTATAGCAACACCACACCACACTGGGAATTAATGTACACGATATTATACATTTAACAAAGAATCAGTGTCCAAAATTTCGTTTATGATGAGTACTAGAAACCAGACAAAGTGCTAAAGAGCGGTGCCCTGTTTGACGTCAAAAATGTCGCTTGTATTCTCGTTCCCAGAGCCCATGTTTCTGCAATATTGCAAGTTGCAGTGGGGGTGTCACAGGGTGCAACTTATCTCGTAGCGTTGCGAAACGTAGAAGCTGCTTCTACTTTCTCTGCGACCAGCAACGCAATTTTTCGTTGCGAGACTAGTGGCAAACATGGGGTGTCACACGAGGAAATCTTTCTTGCAATTTGCAATACAACGCCATTGCGTTGCAAGTTGCAAGGAAAATTGCCTCGTGTGACATGGCCTTAACAAGCGAAATTCTAAAGCTGATTGACGAGCTAGCCGCTAGCGCGTCAGGGCACCACAAATCCATCTACCTACGGAATGCTCAATGCTTTTCTTCACAAACATGATGTCCTCAAAAAGCCGCCAAAATCCTTGGCGTCCAAAACATCGCTTATATTCTCGTTCCCAGTGCCAACGTTTCTGTGTCTGTGGCTTACGGGTGCCACAAAAAAGTGACACCAAGAAATAAAGCTACCTAACGAGCTAGCCGCTCAGCGACTACTCGTCAGGGCACCGCAATAACAAATACCACCGAATACTATATACTAGTTTGGCCCGATATATCGGACTACTCTGACAAATTTGTGTATTTTGAAAGTGTTTTGAAGCTTGGAATGATCCTGGCCTGGTAATGTTGGTTCGTTGGTAATCTTGGTTGGTTGGTTGGTTGGTAATGTTGGTTGGTTGGTTGGTTGGTAATGTTGGTTGGTTGCTTGGTTGATTGATTGGTTGGTTGGTTGGTTGGTAATGTTCGTTGGTTGGTTGGTAATGTTGGTTGCTTGGTAATGTTGGTTTGTTGGTAATGTTGGTTGGTTGGTTGGTAATGTTCGTTGGTTGGTTGATAATGTTGCTTGGTTGGTTGGTAAAGTTGGTCCGTTCGTTGGTAATCTTAGTTTGTTCGTTGGTAATGTTGGTTGGTTGGTTGGTTGGTAATGTTGGTTGGTTGCTTGGTTGATTGATTGGTTGGTTGGTTGGTAATGTTCGTTGGTTGGTTGGTAATGTTGGTTGGTTGGTAATGTTGGTTTGTTGGCAATGTTGGTTGGTTGGTTGGTAATGTTCGTTGGTTGGTTGATAATGTTGGTTGGTTGGTTGGTAAAGTTGGTCGGTTCGTTGGTAATCTTATTTTGTTCGTTGGTAATGTTGGTTGCTTGGTAATGTTGGTTGGCTGGTAATGTTCGTTGGTTGGTTGGTTGGTTGGTTGGTAATGTTGGTCGATTGATTGGTAATATTGGTTGGTTGGTTGGTAATGTTGGTTGGTAATGTTGGTTGGTAATGTTGATTGGTTGTAATGTTGGTTGGTTCGTAATGTTGGTTGCTAATGTTGGTTGGTTGGTTGGTTATGTTGGTTGGTTGGTAATGTTGGTTCGTTCGTAATGTTGGTTGGTTGGTTATGTTGGTTGGTTGGTTGGTAATGTTGGTTGGTTGGTAATGTTGGTTGGTTGGTAATGTTGGTGGGTTGGCAATGTTGGTTGGTTGGTTGGTTGGTAATGTTGTTTTGTTGGTAATGTTGGTTGGTCGGTTGGTAATGTTCGTTGGTAATGTTGGTTGGTTGGTAACGTTGGTTGGTAATGTTGGTTGGTAACGCTGGTTGGTAATGTTGGTTGGTAATGTTGGTTTGTTGGTAATGTTGGTTGGTTGGTAGTGTTGGTTGGTTGGTTGGTTGGTAATGTTGGTTGGTTGGTTTGGTAATGTTGGTTGGTTGGTTGATAATGTTGGTTGGTTGGTTGGTAAAGTTGGTCGGTTGGTTGGTAATCTTGGTTTGTTGGTTGGTAATGTTGGTTGGTTGGTTGGTAATGTTGCTTGGCGGTAATGTTCGTTGGTTGGTTGGTTGGTAATGTTGGTCGATTGATTGGTAATATTGGTTGGTTGGTTGGTTGGTTGGTTGGTTGGTAATGTTGGTTGGTAATGTTGGTTCGTAATGTTGATTGGTTGTAATGTTGGTTGATTCGTAATGTTGGTTGGTAATGTTGGTTGGTAATGTTGGTTGGTTGGTTATGTTGGTTGGTTGGTAATGTTGGTTCGTATGTAATGTTGGTTGGTTGGTTATGTTGGTTGGTTGGTTGGTAATGTTGGTGGGTTGGCAATGTTGGTTGGTTGGTAATGTTGGTTGGTAATGTTGGTTGGTAAAGTTGGTTGGTTGGTTGGTTGGTTGGTTGGTTGGTTGGTTGGTTGGTTGGTTGGTTGGTTGGTTGGTAATGTTGGTTGGTAATGTTGGTTGGTAATGTTGGATGGTTGTAATGTTGGTTGGTTGGTAATGTTGGTTGGTAATGTTGGTTGGTTGGTTGGTTGGTTGGTAATGTTGGTCGGTTGGTAATGTTGGTTGGCTATTAATGCTCGTTGGTTGGTTGGTAATGTTGGTTGGCTGGTAATGTTCGTTCGTTGGTTGGTTGGTAATGTTGGTCGATTGATTGGTAATATTGGTTGGTTGGTTGGTTGCTAATGTTGGTTGGTAATGTTGGTTGGTAATGTTGGTTGGTTGTAATGTTGGTTGGTTGGTTGGTAATGTTGGTTGGTAATGTTGGTTGGTAATGTTGGTTGGTTGGTTATGTTGGTTGGTTGGTAATGTTGGTTCGTTCGTAATGTTGGTTGGTTGGTTATGTTGGTTGGTTGGTTGGTAATGTTGGTGGGTTGGCAATGTTGGTTGGTTGGTAATGTTGGTTGGTAATGTTGGTTGGTAAAGTTGGTTGGTTGGTTATGTTGGTTGGTAATATTGGTTGGTTGGTTGGTTGGTTGGTTGGTTGGTAATGTTGGTTGGTAATGTTGGTTGGTAATGTTGGATGGTTGTAATGTTGGTTGGTTGGTAATGTTGGTTGGTAATGTTGGTTGGTTGGTTGGTTGGTTGGTAATGTTGGTCGGTTGGTAATGTTGGTTGGCAAGTAATGCTCGTTGGTTGGTTGGTAATGTTGGTTGGCTGGTAATGTTCGTTTGTTGGTTGGTTGGTAATGTTGCTCGATTGATTGGTAATATTGGTTGGTTGGTTGGTTGCTAATGTTGGTTGGTAATGTTGGTTGGTAATGTTGGTTGGTTGTAATGTTGGTTGGTTGGTTGGTTGGTAATGTTGGTTGGTAATGTTGGTTGCTAATGTTGGTTGGTTGGTTATGTTGGTTGGTTGGTAATGTTGGTTCGTTCGTAATGTTGGTTGGTTGGTTGGTTGGTTGGTTATGTTGGTTGGTTGGTAATGTTGGTTGGTTGGTAATGTTGGTTGGTTGGTAATGTTGATGGGTTGGCAATGTTGGTTGGTTGGTTGGTTGGTTGGTAATGTTGGTTGGTAATATTGGTTGGTAAAGTTGGTTGGTTGGTTATGTTGGTTGGTAATATTGGTTGGTTGGTTGGTTGGTAATGTTGGTTGGTAATGTTGGTTGGTAATGTGTTGTAATGTTGGTTGGTTGGTAATGTTGGTTGGTAATGTTGGTTGGCAATGTTGGTTGGTAATGTTGGTTGGTTGGTTATGTTGGTTGGTTGGTTATGTTGGTTGGTTGGTAATGTTGGTTGGTTGGTAATGTTGGTTGGTTGGTAATGTTGGTTGGTTGGTAATGTTGGTTGGTTGGCAATGTTGGTTGGTAATGTTGGTTGGTAATGTTGGTTGGTAAAGTTGGTTGGTTGGTTATGTTGGTTGGTTGGTAATGTTGGCTGGTAATGTTGGTTGGTAATGTTAGTTAGTTGGTTGGTTGAATGTTGGTTAGTTGGTTGGTTGGTAATGTTGGTTGGTTGGTTGCTTGGTTGGCAATGTTAGTCGGTTGGGAATGTTGTTTGGTAATGTTGGTTGGTAATGTTGGTTGGTTGGTTGGTAATGTTGGTTGGTAGGTAATGTTGGTTGGTTGGTAATGTTGGTTCGTCGGTAATGTTGGTTGGTTGGTTGGTAATGTTGGTTGGTAGGTAATGTTGGTTGGTTGGTAATGTTGGTTGGTTGGTAATGTTGGTTGGTTGGTTGGTAATGTTGGTTGGTTCGTAATGTTGCTTGGTTCGTAATGTTGGTTGGTAATGTTGGTTGGTAATGTTGGTTGGTTGGTTGGTTATGTTGGTTGGTTGGTAATGTTGGTTCGTTGGTAATGTTGGTTGGTTGGTTATGTTGGTTGGTTGGTTGGTAATGTTGGTTGGTTGGTAATGTTGGTGGGTTGGCAATGTTGGTTGGTTGGTTGGTTGGTAATGTTGGTTGGTAAAGTTGGTTGGTTGGTTGGTTATGTTGGTTGGTAATATTGGTTGGTTGGTTGGTTGGTTGGTTGGTAATGTTGGTTGGTAATGTAGGTTGGTAATGTTGGTTGGTAATGTTGGTTGGTTGTAATGTTGGTTGGTTGTAATGTTGGTTGGTTGGTAATGTTGGTTGGTAATGTTGGTTGGCAATGTTGCTTGGTAATGTTGGTTGGTAATGTTGCTTGGTTGGTTATGTTGGTTGGTTGGTTATGTTGGTTGGTTGGTTGCTTGGTTGCTTGGTAATGTTGGTTGGTTGGTAATGTTGGTTGGTTGGTAATGTTGGTTGGTTGGTAATGTTGGTTGGTTGGCAATGTTGGTTGGTAATGTTGGTTGGTAATGTTGGTTGGTAAAGTTGGTTGGTTGGTTGGTTGGTTATGTTGGTTGGTTGGTAATGTTGGTTGGTAATGTTAGTTGGTTGGTTGAATGTTGGTTAGTTGGTTGGTTGGTAATGTTGGTTGGTTGGTTGCTTGGTTGGCAATGTTAGTCGGTTGGTAATTTTGTTTGGTAATGTTGGTTGGTAATGTTGGTTGGTAATGTTGGTTGGTTGGTTGGTAATGTTGGTTGGTAGGTAATGTTGGTTGGTTGGTAATGTTGGTTGGTAATGTTGGTTGGTTGGTTGGTAATGTTGGTTGGTAGGTAATGTTGGTTGGTTGGTAATGTTGGTTGGTTCGTAATGTTGGTTGGTAATGTTGGTTGGTAATGTTGGTTGGTTGGTTATGTTGGTTGGTTGGTAATGTTGGTTCGTTGGTAATGTTGGTTGGTTGGTTATGTTGGTTGGTTGGTTGGTAATGTTGGTTGGTTGGTAATGTTGGTGGGTTGGCAATGTTGGTTGGTTGGTTGGTAATGTTGGTTGGTTCGTAATGTTGGTTGGTAATGTTGGTTGGTAATGTTGGTTGGTTGGTTATGTTGGTTGGTTGGTAATGTTGGTTCGTTCGTAATGTTGGTTGGTTGGTTGGTTGGTTGGTAATGTTGATGGGTTGGCAATGTTGGTTGGTTGGTTGGTTGGTAATGTTGGTTGGTAATATTGGTTGGTAAAGTTGGTTGGTTGGTTATGTTGGTTGGTAATATTGGTTGGTTGGTTGGTTGGTAATGTTGGTTGGTAATGTTGGTTGGTAATGTGTTGTAATGTTGGTTGGTTGGTAACGTTGGTTGGTAATGTTGGTTGGTAACGCTGGTTGGTAATGTTGGTTGGTAATGTTGGTTTGTTGGTAATGTTGGTTGGTTGGTAGTGTTGGTTGGTTGGTTGGTTGGTAATGTTGGTTGGTTGGTTTGGTAATGTTGGTTGGTTGGTTGATAATGTTGGTTGGTTGGTTGGTAAAGTTGGTCGGTTGGTTGGTAATCTTGGTTTGTTGGTTGGTAATGTTGGTTGGTTGGTTGGTAATGTTGCTTGGCGGTAATGTTCGTTGGTTGGTTGGTTGGTAATGTTGGTCGATTGATTGGTAATATTGGTTGGTTGGTTGGTTGGTTGGTTGGTTGGTAATGTTGGTTGGTAATGTTGGTTCGTAATGTTGATTGGTTGTAATGTTGGTTGATTCGTAATGTTGGTTGGTAATGTTGGTTGGTAATGTTGGTTGGTTGGTTATGTTGGTTGGTTGGTAATGTTGGTTCGTATGTAATGTTGGTTGGTTGGTTATGTTGGTTGGTTGGTTGGTAATGTTGGTGGGTTGGCAATGTTGGTTGGTTGGTAATGTTGGTTGGTAATGTTGGTTGGTAAAGTTGGTTGGTTGGTTATGTTGGTTGGTAATATTGGTTGGTTGGTTGGTTGGTTGGTTGGTTGGTAATGTTGGTTGGTAATGTTGGTTGGTAATGTTGGATGGTTGTAATGTTGGTTGGTTGGTAATGTTGGTTGGTAATGTTGGTTGGTTGGTTGGTTGGTTGGTAATGTTGGTCGGTTGGTAATGTTGGTTGGCTATTAATGCTCGTTGGTTGGTTGGTAATGTTGGTTGGCTGGTAATGTTCGTTCGTTGGTTGGTTGGTAATGTTGGTCGATTGATTGGTAATATTGGTTGGTTGGTTGGTTGCTAATGTTGGTTGGTAATGTTGGTTGGTAATGTTGGTTGGTTGTAATGTTGGTTGGTTGGTTGGTAATGTTGGTTGGTAATGTTGGTTGGTAATGTTGGTTGGTTGGTTATGTTGGTTGGTTGGTAATGTTGGTTCGTTCGTAATGTTGGTTGGTTATGTTGGTTGGTTGGTTGGTAATGTTGGTGGGTTGGCAATGTTGGTTGGTTGGTAATGTTGGTTGGTAATGTTGGTTGGTAAAGTTGGTTGGTTGGTTATGTTGGTTGGTAATATTGGTTGGTTGGTTGGTTGGTTGGTTGGTTGGTAATGTTGGTTGGTAATGTTGGTTGGTAATGTTGGATGGTTGTAATGTTGGTTGGTTGGTAATGTTGGTTGGTAATGTTGGTTGGTTGGTTGGTTGGTTGGTAATGTTGGTCGGTTGGTAATGTTGGTTGGCTGGTAATGCTCGTTGGTTGGTTGGTAATGTTGGTTGGCTGGTAATGTTCGTTTGTTGGTTGGTTGGTAATGTTGGTCGATTGATTGGTAATATTGGTTGGTTGGTTGGTTGCTAATGTTGGTTGGTAATGTTGGTTGGTAATGTTGGTTGGTTGTAATGTTGGTTGGTTGGTTGGTTGGTAATGTTGGTTGGTAATGTTGGTTGCTAATGTTGGTTGGTTGGTTATGTTGGTTGGTTGGTAATGTTGGTTCGTTCGTAATGTTGGTTGGTTGGTTGGTTGGTTGGTTATGTTGGTTGGTTGGTAATGTTGGTTGGTTGGTAATGTTGGTTGGTTGGTAATGTTGATGGGTTGGCAATGTTGGTTGGTTGGTTGGTTGGTAATGTTGGTTGGTAATATTGGTTGGTAAAGTTGGTTGGTTGGTTATGTTGGTTGGTAATATTGGTTGGTTGGTTGGTTGGTAATGTTGGTTGGTAATGTTGGTTGGTAATGTGTTGTAATGTTGGTTGGTTGGTAATGTTGGTTGGTAATGTTGGTTGGCAATGTTGGTTGGTAATGTTGGTTGGTTGGTTATGTTGGTTGGTTGGTTATGTTGGTTGGTTGGTAATGTTGGTTGGTTGGTAATGTTGGTTGGTTGGTAATGTTGGTTGGTTGGTAATGTTGGTTGGTTGGCAATGTTGGTTGGTAATGTTGGTTGGTAATGTTGGTTGGTAAAGTTGGTTGGTTGGTTATGTTGGTTGGTTGGTAATGTTGGCTGGTAATGTTGGTTGGTAATGTTAGTTAGTTGGTTGGTTGAATGTTGGTTAGTTGGTTGGTTGGTAATGTTGGTTGGTTGGTTGCTTGGTTGGCAATGTTAGTCGGTTGGGAATGTTGTTTGGTAATGTTGGTTGGTAATGTTGGTTGGTTGGTTGGTAATGTTGGTTGGTAGGTAATGTTGGTTGGTTGGTAATGTTGGTTCGTCGGTAATGTTGGTTGGTTGGTTGGTAATGTTGGTTGGTAGGTAATGTTGGTTGGTTGGTAATGTTGGTTGGTTGGTAATGTTGGTTGGTTGGTTGGTAATGTTGGTTGGTTCGTAATGTTGCTTGGTTCGTAATGTTGGTTGGTAATGTTGGTTGGTAATGTTGGTTGGTTGGTTATGTTGGTTGGTTGGTAATGTTGGTTCGTTGGTAATGTTGGTTGGTTGGTTATGTTGGTTGGTTGGTTGGTAATGTTGGTTGGTTGGTAATGTTGGTGGGTTGGCAATGTTGGTTGGTTGGTTGGTTGGTAATGTTGGTTGGTAAAGTTGGTTGGTTGGTTGGTTGGTTATGTTGGTTGGTAATATTGGTTGGTTGGTTGGTTGGTTGGTTGGTAATGTTGGTTGGTAATGTAGGTTGGTAATGTTGGTTGGTAATGTTGGTTGGTTGTAATGTTGGTTGGTTGTAATGTTGGTTGGTTGGTAATGTTGGTTGGTAATGTTGGTTGGCAATGTTGCTTGGTAATGTTGGTTGGTAATGTTGCTTGGTTGGTTATGTTGGTTGGTTGGTTATGTTGGTTGGTTGGTTGCTTGGTTGCTTGGTAATGTTGGTTGGTTGGTAATGTTGGTTGGTTGGTAATGTTGGTTGGTTGGTAATGTTGGTTGGTTGGCAATGTTGGTTGGTAATGTTGGTTGGTAATGTTGGTTGGTAAAGTTGGTTGGTTGGTTGGTTATGTTGGTTGGTTGGTAATGTTGGTTGGTAATGTTAGTTGGTTGGTTGAATGTTGGTTAGTTGGTTGGTTGGTAATGTTGGTTGGTTGGTTGCTTGGTTGGCAATGTTAGTCGGTTGGTAATTTTGTTTGGTAATGTTGGTTGGTAATGTTGGTTGGTAATGTTGGTTGGTTGGTTGGTAATGTTGGTTGGTAGGTAATGTTGGTTGGTTGGTAATGTTGGTTGGTTGGTAATGTTGGTTGGTTGGTTGGTAATGTTGGTTGGTAGGTAATGTTGGTTGGTTGGTAATGTTGGTTGGTTCGTAATGTTGGTTGGTAATGTTGGTTGGTAATGTTGGTTGGTTGGTTATGTTGGTTGGTTGGTAATGTTGGTTCGTTGGTAATGTTGGTTGGTTGGTTATGTTGGTTGGTTGGTTGGTAATGTTGGTTGGTTGGTAATGTTGGTGGGTTGGCAATGTTGGTTGGTTGGTTGGTAATGTTGGTTGGTTCGTAATGTTGGTTGGTAATGTTGGTTGGTAATGTTGGTTGGTTGGTTATGTTGGTTGGTTGGTAATGTTGGTTCGTTCGTAATGTTGGTTGGTTGGTTGGTTGGTTGGTAATGTTGATGGGTTGGCAATGTTGGTTGGTTGGTTGGTTGGTAATGTTGGTTGGTAATATTGGTTGGTAAAGTTGGTTGGTTGGTTATGTTGGTTGGTAATATTGGTTGGTTGGTTGGTTGGTAATGTTGGTTGGTAATGTTGGTTGGTAATGTGTTGTAATGTTGGTTGGTTGGTAATGTTGGTTGGTAATGTTGGTTGGCAATGTTGGTTGGTAATGTTGGTTGGTTGGTTATGTTGGTTGGTTGGTTATGTTGGTTGGTTGGTAATGTTGGTTGGTTGGTAATGTTGGTTGGTTGGTAATGTTGGTTGGTTGGTAATGTTGGTTGGTTGGCAATGTTGGTTGGTAATGTTGGTTGGTAATGTTGGTTGGTAAAGTTGGTTGGTTGGTTATGTTGGTTGGTTGGTAATGTTGGCTGGTAATGTTGGTTGGTAATGTTAGTTAGTTGGTTGGTTGAATGTTGGTTAGTTGGTTGGTTGGTAATGTTGGTTGGTTGGTTGCTTGGTTGGCAATGTTAGTCGGTTGGGAATGTTGTTTGGTAATGTTGGTTGGTAATGTTGGTTGGTAATGTTGGTTGGTTGGTTGGTAATGTTGGTTGGTAGGTAATGTTGGTTGGTTGGTAATGTTGGTTGGTCGGTAATGTTGGTTGGTTGGTTGGTAATGTTGGTTGGTAGGTAATGTTGGTCGGTTGGTAATGTTGGTTGGTTGGTAATGTTGGTTGGTTGGTTGGTAATGTTGGTTGGTTCGTAATGTTGCTTGGTTCGTAATGTTGGTTGGTAATGTTGGTTGGTAATGTTGGTTGGTTGGTTATGTTGGTTGGTTGGTAATGTTGGTTCGTTGGTAATGTTGGTTGGTTGGTTATGTTGGTTGGTTGGTTGGTAATGTTGGTTGGTTGGTAATGTTGGTGGGTTGGCAATGTTGGTTGGTTGGTTGGTTGGTAATGTTGGTTGGTAAAGTTGGTTGGTTGGTTGGTTATGTTGGTTGGTTGGTTATGTTGGTTGGTAATATTGGTTGGTTGGTTGGTTGGTTGGTTGGTAATGTTGGTTGGTAATGTAGGTTGGTAATGTTGGTTGGTAATGTTGGTTGGTTGTAATGTTGGTTGGTTGTAATGTTGGTTGGTTGGTAATGTTGGTTGGTAATGTTGGTTGGCAATGTTGGTTGGTAATGTTGGTTGGTAATGTTGCTTGGTTGGTTATGTTGGTTGGTTGGTTATGTTGGTTGGTTGGTTGCTTGGTTGGTTGGTAATGTTGGTTGGTTGGTAATGTTGGTTGGTTGGTAATGTTGGTTGGTTGGTAATGTTGGTTGGTTGGTAATGTTGGTTGGTTGGCAATGTTGGTTGGTAATGTTGGTTGGTAATGTTGGTTGGTAAAGTTGGTTGGTTGGTTGGTTATGTTGGTTGGTTGGTAATGTTGGTTGGTAATGTTAGTTAGTTGGTTGGTTGAATGTTGGTTAGTTGGTTGGTTGGTAATGTTGGTTGGTTGGTTGCTTGGTTGGCAATGTTAGTCGGTTGGTAATTTTGTTTGGTAATGTTGGTTGGTAATGTTGGTTGGTAATGTTGGTTGGTAATGTTGGTTGGTTGGTTGGTAATGTTGGTTGGTAGGTAATGTTGGTTGGTTGGTAATGTTGCTTGGTTGGTTGGTAATGTTGGTTGGTAGGTAATGTTGGTTGGTTGGTAATGTTGGTTGGTTCGTAATGTTGGTTGGTAATGTTGGTTGGTTGGTTATGTTGGTTGGTTGGTAATGTTGGTTCGTTGGTAATGTTGGTTGGTTATGTTGGTTGGTTGGTTGGTAATGTTGGTTGGTTGGTTGGTAATGTTGGTTGGTAAAGTTGGTTGGTTGGTTATGTTGGTTGGTAATATTGGTTGGTGTTGGTTGGTAATGTAGGTTGGTAATGTTGGTTGGTAATGTTGGTTGTTGTAATGTTGGTTGGTTGGTTGGTAATGTTGGTTGGTTATGTTGGTTGGTTGGTTGGTTGGTAATGTTGGTTGGTTGGTAATGTTGGTTGGTTGGCAATGTTGGTTGGTAATGTTGGTTGGTAACGTTGGTTGGTAAAGTTGGTTGGTTGGTTATGTTGGTTGGTTCGTAATGTTGGTTGGTAATGTTAGTTAGTTGGTTGGTTGAATGTTGGTTGGTTGGTTGGTTGGTTGGTAATGTTGGTTGGTTGGTTGCTTGGTTGGCAATGTTAGTCGGTTGGTAATGTTGGTTGGTAATGTTGGTTGGTAATGTTGGTTGGTAATGTTGGCTGGTAATGTTGGTTGGTAATGTTGGTTGGTTGGTTGGTAATGTTCGTTGGTAGGTAATGTTGGTTGGTTGGTAATGTTGGTTGGTTGGTAATGTTGGTTGGTTCGTAATGTTGGTTGGTAATGTTGGTTGGTTGGTTATGTTGGTTGGTTGGTAATGTTGGTTCGTTCGTAATGTTGGTTGGTTGGTTGGTTATGTTGGTTGGTTGGTTGGTAATGTTGGTTGGTTGGTAATGTTGGTGGGTTGGCAATGTTGGTTGGTTGGTTGGTAAGGTTGGTTGGTAATGTTGGTTGGTAAAGTTGGTTGGTTGGTTATGTTGGTTGGTAATATTGATTGGTTGGTTGGTTGGTTGGTTGGTAATGTTGGTTGGTAATGTTGGTTGGTTGTAATGTTGGTTGGTTGGTAATGCTGGTTGGTAATGTTGGTTGGTAATGTTGGTTGGTAATGTTGGTTGGTTGGTTGGTTGGTAATGTTGGTTGGCTGGTAATGTTCGTTGGTTGGTTGGTAATGTTGGTTGGCTGGTAATGTTCATTGGTTGGTTGGTTGGTTGGTAATGTTGGTCGATTGATTGGTAATATTGGTTGGTTGGTTGGTTGGTAATGTTGGTTGGTAATGTTGGTTGGTAATGTTGGTTGGTTGTAATGTTGGTTGGTTGGTAATGTTGGTTGGTTGGTTATGTTGGTTGGTTGGTTGGTTGGTTGGTTGGTTGGTTGGTAATGTTGGTTCATTCGTAATGTTGGTTGGTTGGTTGGTTATGTTGGTTGGTTGGTAATGTTGGTTGGTTGTTAATGTTGGTGGGTTGGCAATGTTGGTTGGTTGGTTGGTAATGTTGGTTGATAATGTTGGTTGGTAAAGTTGGTTGGTTGGTTATGTTGGTTGGTAATATTGGTTGGTTGGTTGGTTGGTAATGTTGGTTGGTTGGTAATGTTGGTTGGTTGGTAATGTTGGTTGGTTGGTAATGTTGGTTGGTTGGCAATGTTGGTTGGTAATGTTGGTTGGTAAAGTTGGTTGGTTGGTTATGTTGGTTGGTTGGTAATGTTGGTTGGTAATGTTAGTTAGTTGGTTGGTTGAATGTTGGTTGGTTGGTTGGTTGGTAATGTTGGTTGGTTGGTTGCTTGGTTGGCAATGTTAGTCGGTTGGTAATGTTGGTTGGTAATGTTGGTTGGTAATGTTGGTTGGTAATGTTGGTTGGTAATGTTGGTTGGTTGGTTGGTTGGTAATGTTGGTTGGTTGGTTGGTAATGTTGGTTGGCTGGTAATGTTCGTTGGTTGGTTGGTAATGTTGGTTGGCTGGTAATGTTCATTGGTTGGTTGGTTGGTAATGTTGGTCGATTGATTGGTAATATTGGTTGGTTGGTTGGTTGGTAATGTTGGTTGGTAATGTTGGTTGGTAATGTTGGTTGGTTGTAATGTTGCTTGGTTGGTAATGTTGGTTGGTTGGTTATGTTGGTTGGTTGGTTGGTAATGTTGGTTCATTCGTAATGTTGGTTGGTTATGTTGGTTGGTTGGTAATGTTGGTTGGTTGTTAATGTTGGTGGGTTGGCAATGTTGGTTGGTTGGTTGGTAATGTTGGTTGGTAATGTTGGTTGGTAAAGTTGGTTGGTAGGTTATGTTGGTTGGTAATATTGGTTGGTTGGTTGGTTGGTAATGTTGGTTGGTTGGTAATGTTGGTTGGTTGGTAATGTTGGTTGGTAATGTTAGTTAGTTGGTTGGTTGAATGTTGGTTGGTTGGTTGGTTGGTTGGTAATGTTGGTTGGTTGGTTGCTTGGTTGGCAATGTTAGTCGGTTGGTAATGTTGGTTGGTAATGTTGGTTGGTAATGTTGGTTGGTAATGTTGGTTGGTAATGTTGGTTGGTAATGTTGGTTGGTAATGTTGGTTGGTTGGTTGGTAATGTTGGTTGGTAGGTAATGTTGGTTGGGTGGTAATGTTGGTTGGTTGGTTGGTAATGTTGGTTGGTAGGTAATGTTGGTTGGTAGGTAATGTTGCTTGGTTGGTAATGTTGGTTGGTTCGTAATGTTGGTTGGTAATGTTGGTTGGTTGGTTATGTTGGTTGGTTGGTAATGTTGGTTCGTTCGTAATGTTGGTTGGTTGGTTGGTTGGTTATGTTGGTTGGTTGGTTGGTAATGTTGGTTGGTTGGTAATGTTGGTGGGTTGGCAATGTTGGTTGGTTGGTTGGTAATGTTGGTTGGTAAAGTTGGTTGGTTGGTAAAGTTGGTTGGTTATGTTGGTTGGTAATATTGGTTGGTTGGTTGGTTGGTAATGTTGGTTGGTAATGTTGGTTGGTAATGTTGGTTGGTTGAAATGTTGGTTGGTTGGTAATGTTGGTTGGTAATGTTGGTTGCTAATGTTGGTTGGTAATGTTGGTTGGTAATGTTGGTTGGTAATGTTGGTTGGTAATGTTGGTTGGTAATGTTGGTTGGTTATGTTGGTTGGTTGGTTGGTTGGTAATGTTGGTTGGTTGGTAATGTTGGTTGGTTGGCAATGTTGGTTGGTAATGTTGGTTGGTAATGTTGGTTGGTAATGTTGGTTGGTAATGTTGGTTGGTAATGTTAGTTAGTTGGTTGGTTGAATGTTGGTTGGTTGGTTGGTTGGTTGGTAATGTTGGTTGGTTGGTTGCTTGGTTGGCAATGTTAGTCGGTTGGTAATGTTGGTTGGTAATGTTGGTTGGTAATGTTGGTTGGTAATGTTGGTTGGTAATGTTGGTTGGTAATGTTGGTTGGTAATGTTGGTTGGTAATGTTGGTTGGTTGGTTGGTAATGTTGGTTGGTAGGTAATGTTGGTTGGTTGGTAATGTTGGTTGGTTGGTAATGTTGGTTGGTAGGTAATGTTGGTTGGTAGGTAATGTTGCTTGGTTGGTAATGTTGGTTGGTTCGTAATGTTGGTTGGTAATGTTGGTTGGTAATGTTGGTTGGTAATGTTGGTTGGTTATGTTGGTTGGTTGGTTGGTTGGTAATGTTGGTTGGTTGGTAATGTTGGTTGGTTGGCAATGTTGGTTGGTAATGTTGGTTGGTAATGTTGGTTGGTAATGTTGGTTGGTAAAGTTGGTTGGTAAAGTTGGTTGGTTGGTTATGTTGGTTGGTTGGTAATGTTGGTTGGTAATGTTAGTTAGTTGGTTGGTTGAATGTTGGTTGGTTGGTTGGTTGGTTGGTAATGTTGGTTGGTTGGTTGCTTGGTTGGCAATGTTAGTCGGTTGGTAATGTTGGTTGGTAATGTTGGTTGGTAATGTTGGTTGGTAATGTTGGTTGGTAATGTTGGTTGGTAATGTTGGTTGGTAATGTTGGTTGGTAATGTTGGTTGGTTGGTTGGTAATGTTGGTTGGTAGGTAATGTTGGTTGGTTGGTAATGTTGGTTGGTTGGTAATGTTGGTTGGTAGGTAATGTTGGTTGGTAGGTAATGTTGCTTGGTTGGTAATGTTGGTTGGTTCGTAATGTTGGTTGGTAATGTTGGTTGGTAATGTTGGTTGGTAATGTTGGTTGGTTATGTTGGTTGGTTGGTTGGTTGGTAATGTTGGTTGGTTGGTAATGTTGGTTGGTTGGCAATGTTGGTTGGTAATGTTGGTTGGTAATGTTGGTTGGTAATGTTGGTTGGTAAAGTTGGTTGGTTGGTTATGTTGGTTGGTTGGTAATGTTGGTTGGTAATGTTAGTTAGTTGGTTGGTTGAATGTTGGTTGGTTGGTAATGTTGGTTGGTTGGTTGCTTGGTTGGTTGGTTGGTAATGTTGGTTGGTAGGTAATGTTGGTTGGTAGGTAATGTTGCTTGGTTGGTAATGTTGGTTGGTTCGTAATGTTGGTTGGTAATGTTGGTTGGTAATGTTGGTTGGTAATGTTGGTTGGTTGGTTATGTTGGTTGGTTGGTAATGTTGGTTCGTTCGTAATGTTGGTTGGTTGGTTGGTTGGTTATGTTGGTTGGTTGGTTGGTAATGTTGGTTGGTTGGTAATGTTGGTGGGTTGGCAATGTTGGTTGTTTGGTTGGTAATGTTGGTTGGTAAAGTAGGTTGGTTGGTAAAGTTGGTTGGTAATTGGTTGGTTGGTTGGTTGGTTGGTAATGTTGGTTGGTAATGTTGGTTGGTAATGTTGGTTGGTAATGTTGGTTGGTTGTAATGTTGGTTGGTAATGTTGGTTGGTAATGTTGGTTGGTAATGTTGGTTGGTAATGTTGGTTGGTAATGTTGGTTGGTAATGTTGGTTGGTAATGTTGGTTGGTAATGTTGGTTGGTAATGTTGGTTGGTAATGTTGGTTGGTTATGTTGGTTGGTTGGTTGGTTGGTTGGTAATGTTGGTTGGTTGGCAATGTTGGTTGGTAATGTTGGTTGGTAATGTTGGTTGGTAAAGTTGGTTGGTAAAGTTGGTCGGTTGGTTATGTTGGTTGGTTGGTAATGTTGGTTGGTAATGTTAGTTAGTTGGTTGGTTGAATGTTGTTTGGTTGGTTGGTTGGTTGGTAATGTTGGTTGGTTGGTTGCTTGGTTGGCAATGTTAGTCGGTTGGTAATGTTGGTTGGTAATGTTGGTTGGTAATGTTGGTTGGTAATGTTGGTTGGTTGGTTGGTAATGTTGGTTGGTAGGTAATGTTGGTTGGTTTGTAATGTTGGTTGGTTGGTAATGTTGGTTGGTTGGTAATATTGGTTGGTAGGTAATGTTGGTTGGTTGGTAATGTTGGTTGGTTCGTAATGTTGGTTGGTAATGTTGGTTGGTAATGTTGGTTGGTTGGTTATGTTGGTTGGTTGGTAATGTTGGTTCATTCGTAATGTTGGTTGGTTGGTTGGTTATGTTGGTTGGTTGGTTGGTTGGTAATGTTGGTTGGTTGGTAATGTTGGTGGGTTGGCAATGTTGGTTGGTAATGTTGGTTGGTAAAGTTGGTTGGTTGGTTGGTAATGTTGGTTGGTAGGTAATGTTGGTTGGTTTGTAATGTTGGTTGGTTGGTAATGTTGGTTGGTAATGTTGGTTGGTTGTAATGTTGGTTGGTTGGTAATGTTGGTTGGTAATGTTGGTTGGTAATGTTGGTTGGTAATGTTGGTTGGTAATGTTGGTTGGTAATGTTGGTTGGTAATGTTGGTTGGTAATGTTGGTTGGTAATGTTGGTTGGTAATGTTGGTTGGTTATGTTGGTTGGTTGGTTGGTTGGTAATGTTGGTTGGTTGGTAATGTTGGTTGGTTGGCAATGTTGGTTGGTAATGTTGGTTGGTAATGTTGGTTGGTAAAGTTGGTTGGTAAAGTTGGTCGGTTGGTTATGTTGGTTGGTTGGTAATGTTGGTTGGTAATGTTAGTTAGTTGGTTGGTTGAATGTTGTTTGGTTGGTTGGTTGGTTGGTAATGTTGGTTGGTTGGTTGGTAATGTTGGTTGGTTGGTTGCTTGGTTGGCAATGTTAGTCGGTTCGTAATGTTGGTTGGTAATGTTGGTTGGTAATGTTGGTTGGTAATGTTGGTTGGTAATGTTGGTTGGTTGGTTGGTAATGTTGGTTGGTAGGTAATGTTGGTTGGTTTGTAATGTTGGTTGGTTGGTAATGTTGGTTGGTTGGTAATATTGGTTGGTAGGTAATGTTGGTTGGTTGGTAATGTTGGTTGGTTCGTAATGTTGGTTGGTAATGTTGGTTGGTAATGTTGGTTGGTTGGTTATGTTGGTTGGTTGGTAATGTTGGTTCATTCGTAATGTTGGTTGGTTGGTTGGTTATGTTGGTTGGTTGGTTGGTAATGTTGGTTGGTTGGTAATGTTGGTGGGTTGGCAATGTTGGTTGGTTGGTTGGTAATGTTGGTTGGTAAAGTTGGTTGGTAAAGTTGGTTGGTTGGTTATGTTGGTTGGAAATATTGGTTGGTTGGTTATGTTGTTTGGTTGGTAATGTTGGTTCGTTCATAATGTTGGTTGGTTGGTTGGTTATGTTGGGTGGTTGGTAATGTTGGTTGGTTGGTAATGTTGGTGGGTTGGCAATGTTGGTTGGTAAAGTTGGTTGGTTAGTTATGTTGGTTGGTAATATTGATTGGTTGGTTGGTTGGTTGGTTGGTAATGTTAGTTGGTTGGCAATGTTGGTTGGTAATGTTGGTTGGTAAAGTTGGTTGGTTGGTTATGTTGGTTGGTTGGTAATGTTGGTTGGTAATGTTAGTTAGTTGGTTGGTTGAATGTTGGTTGGTTGGTTGGTTGGTTGGTAATGTTGGTTGGTTGGTTGCTTGGTTGGCAATGTTAGTCGGTTGGTAATGTTGGTTGGTAATGTTGGTTGGTAATGTTGGTTGGTAATGTTGGTTGGTTGGTTGGTAGGTAATGTTGGTTGGTATTGGTTGGTTGTTGGTTGGTTGGTAATGTTGGTTGGTTCGTAATGTTGGTTGGTAATGTTGGTTGGTAATGTTGGTTGGTTGGTTATGTTGGTTGGTTGGTAATGTTGGTTCGTTCGTAATGTTGGTTGGTTGGTTGGTTGGTTAATGTTGGTTGGTTGGTTGGTAATGTTGGTTGGTTGGTAATGTTGGTGGGTTGGTAATGTGGGTTGGTTGGTTGGTAATGTTTGGTTGGTTGGTAATGTTGGTTGGTTGGTTGGTGGGTAATGGTTGGTTGGTAATGTTGGTTGGTAATGGTTGGTTGGTTGGTTGGTAATGTTGGTTGGTAATGTTGGTTGGTTGTAATGTTGGTTGGTTGGTAATGTTGGTTGGTAATGTTGGTTGGTTGTTGGTTGATGTTGGTTGGTTATGTTGGTTGGTTGGTTGGTTGGTAATGTTGGTTGGTTGGCAATGTTGGTTGGTTTGGTTGGTAATGTAGGTTGGTTGGTTGGTAATGTTGGTTGGTAAAGTTGGTTGGTGGGTAAAGTTGGTTGGTTGGTTATGTTGGTTGGTAATATTGGTTGGTTGGTTGGTTGGTAATGTTGGTTGGTAATGTTGGTTGGTTGTAATGTTGGTTGGTTGGTAATGTTGGTTGGTAATGTTGGTTGGTAATGTTGGTTTGTAATGTTGGTTGGTTATGTTGGTTGGTTGGTTGGTTGGTAATGTTGGTTGGTTGGTAATGTTGGTTGGTTGGCAATGTTGGTTGGTAATGTTGGTTGGTAATGTTGGTTGGTAAAGTTGGATGGTAAAGTTGGTTGGTTGGTTATGTTGGTTGGTTGGTAATGTTGGTTGGTAATGTTAGTTAGTTGGTTGGTTGAATGTTGGTTGCTTGGTTGGTTGGTTGGTTGGTAATGTTGGTTGGTTGGTTGCTTGGTTGGCAATGTTAGTCGGTTCGTAATGTTGGTTGGTAATGTTGGTTGGTAATGTTGGTTGGTAATGTTGGTTGGTAATGTTGGTTGGTTGGTTGGTAATGTTGGTCGGTAATGTTGGTTGGTAAAGTTGGTTGGTTGGTTATATTGGTTGGTAATATTGATTGGTTGGTTGGTTGGTTGGTAATGTTGGTTGGTAATGTTGGTTGGTTGTAATGTTGGTTGGTTGGTAATGTTGGTTGGTAATGTCGGTTGGTAATGTTGGTTGGTAATGTTGGTTGGTAATGTTGGTTGGTAATGTTGGTTGGTAATGTTGGTTGGTAATGTTGGTTGGTAATGTTGGTTGGTAATGTTGGTTGGTTATGTTGGTTGGTTGGTTGGTTGGTAATGTTGGTTGGTTGGTAATGTTGGTTGGTTGGCAATGTTGGTTGGTAATGTTGGTTGGTAATGTTGGTTGGTAAAGTTGGTTGGTAAAGTTGGTCGGTTGGTTATGTTGGTTGGTTGGTAATGTTGGTTGGTAATGTTAGTTAGTTGGTTGGTTGAATGTTGTTTGGTTGGTTGGTTGGTTGGTAATGTTGGTTGGTTGGTTGCTTGGTTGGCAATGTTAGTCGGTTCGTAATGTTGGTTGGTAATGTTGGTTGGTAATGTTGGTTGGTAATGTTGGTTGGTAATGTTGGTTGGTTGGTTGGTAATGTTGGTTGGTAGGTAATGTTGGTTGGTTTGTAATGTTGGTTGGTTGGTAATGTTGGTTGGTTGGTAATATTGGTTGGTAGGTAATGTTGGTTGGTTGGTAATGTTGGTTGGTTCGTAATGTTGGTTGGTAATGTTGGTTGGTAATGTTGGTTGGTTGGTTATGTTGGTTGGTTGGTAATGTTGGTTCATTCGTAATGTTGGTTGGTTGGTTGGTTATGTTGGTTGGTTGGTTGGTAATGTTGGTTGGTTGGTAATGTTGGTGGGTTGGCAATGTTGGTTGGTTGGTTGGTAATGTTGGTTGGTAAAGTTGGTTGGTAAAGTTGGTTGGTTGGTTATGTTGGTTGGAAATATTGGTTGGTTGGTTATGTTGTTTGGTTGGTAATGTTGGTTCGTTCATAATGTTGGTTGGTTGGTTGGTTATGTTGGGTGGTTGGTAATGTTGGTTGGTTGGTAATGTTGGTGGGTTGGCAATGTTGGTTGGTAAAGTTGGTTGGTTGGTTATGTTGGTTGGTAATATTGATTGGTTGGTTGGTTGGTTGGTAATGTTGGTTGGTTGGCAATGTTGGTTGGTAATGTTGGTTGGTAAAGTTGGTTGGTTGGTTATGTTGGTTGGTTGGTAATGTTGGTTGGTAATGTTAGTTAGTTGGTTGGTTGAATGTTGGTTGGTTGGTTGGTTGGTTGGTAATGTTGGTTGGTTGGTTGCTTGGTTGGCAATGTTAGTCGGTTGGTAATGTTGGTTGGTAATGTTGGTTGGTAATGTTGGTTGGTAATGTTGGTTGGTTGGTAGGTAATGTTGGTTGGTAGGTAATGTTGGTTGGTTGGTAATGTTGGTTGGTTCGTAATGTTGGTTGGTAATGTTGGTTGGTAATGTTGGTTGGTTGGTTATGTTGGTTGGTTGGTAATGTTGGTTCGTTCGTAATGTTGGTTGGTTGGTTGGTTGGTTATGTTGGTTGGTTGGTTGGTAATGTTGGTTGGTTGGTAATGTTGGTGGGTTGGCAATGTTGGTTGGTTGGTTGGTAATGTAGGTTGGTTGGTTGGTAATGTTGGTTGGTAAAGTTGGTTGGTGGGTAAAGTTGGTTGGTTGGTTATGTTGGTTGGTAATATTGGTTGGTTGGTTGGTTGGTAATGTTGGTTGGTAATGTTGGTTGGTTGTAATGTTGGTTGGTTGGTAATGTTGGTTGGTAATGTTGGTTGGTAATGTTGGTTTGTAATGTTGGTTGGTTATGTTGGTTGGTTGGTTGGTTGGTAATGTTGGTTGGTTGGTAATGTTGGTTGGTTGGCAATGTTGGTTGGTAATGTTGGTTGGTAATGTTGGTTGGTAAAGTTGGATGGTAAAGTTGGTTGGTTGGTTATGTTGGTTGGTTGGTAATGTTGGTTGGTAATGTTAGTTAGTTGGTTGGTTGAATGTTGGTTGCTTGGTTGGTTGGTTGGTTGGTAATGTTGGTTGGTTGGTTGCTTGGTTGGCAATGTTAGTCGGTTCGTAACGTTGGTTGGTAATGTTGGTTGGTAATGTTGGTTGGTAATGTTGGTTGGTAATGTTGGTTGGTTGGTTGGTAATGTTGGTCGGTAATGTTGGTTGGTAAAGTTGGTTGGTTGGTTATATTGGTTGGTAATATTGATTGGTTGGTTGGTTGGTTGGTAATGTTGGTTGGTAATGTTGGTTGGTTGTAATGTTGGTTGGTTGGTAATGCTGGTTGGTAATGCTGGTTGGTAATGTTGGTTGGTAATGTTGGTTGGTAATGTTGGTTGGTTGGTTGGTAATGTTGGTTGGTTGGTTGGTAATGTTGGTTGGCTGGTAATGTTCGTTGGTTGGTTGGTAATGTTGGTTGGCTGGTAATGTTCATTGGTTGGTAATGTTGGTCGATTGTTTGGTAATATTGGTTGGTTGGTTGGTTGGTAATGTTGGTTGGTAATGTTGGTTGGTAATGTTGGTTGGTTGTAATGTTGGTTGGTTGGTAATGTTGGTTGGTTGGTTATGTTGGTTGGTTGGTTGGTTGGTTGGTTGGTAATGTTGGTTCATTCGTAATGTTGGTTGGTTGGTTGGTTATGTTGGTTGGTTGGTAATGTTGGTTGGTTATTAATGTTGGTGGGTTGGCAATGTTGGTTGGTTGGTTGGTAATGTTGGTTGGTAATGTTGGTTGGTAAAGTTGGTTGGTTGGTTATGTTGGTTGGTAATATTGGTTGGTTGGTTGGTTGGTAATGTTGGTTGTTTGGTAATGTTGGTTGGTTGGTAATGTTGGTTGGTTGGTAATGTTGGTTGGTTGGCAATGTTGGTTGGTAATGTTGGTTGGTAAAGTTGGTTGGTTGGTTATGTTGGCTGGTTGGTAATGTTGGTTGGTAATGTTAGTTAGTTGGTTGGTTGAATGTTGGTTGGTTGGTTGGTTGGTAATGTTGGTTGGTTGGTTGCTTGGTTGGCAATGTTAGTCGGTTGGTAATGTTGGTTGGTAATGTTGGTTGGTAATGTTGGTTGGTAATGTTGGTTGGTAATGTTGGTTGGTTGGTTGGTAATGTTGGTTGGTAGGTAATGTTGGTTGGTACGTAATGTTGGTTGGTTGGTAATGTTGGTTGGTTCGTAATGTTGGTTGGTAATGTTGGTTGGTAATGTTGGTCGGTTGGTTATGTTGGTTGGTTGGTAATGTTGGTTCGTTCGTAATGTTGGTTGGTTGGTTGGTTGGTTATGTTGGTTGGTTGGTTGGTTATGTTGGTTGGTTGGTTGGTAATGTTGGTTGGTTGGTAATGTTGGTGGGTTGGCAATGTTGGTTGGTTGGTTGGTAATGTTGGTTGGTAAAGTTGGTTGGTTGCTAAAGTTGGTTGGTTGGTTATGTTGGTTGGTAATATTGGTTGGTTGGTTGGTTGGTAATGTTGGTTGGTTGTAATGTTGGTTGGTTGGTAATGTTGGTTGGTAATGTTGGTTGGTAATGTTGGTTGGTAATGTTGGTTGGTAATGTTGGTTGGTTATGTTGGTTGGTTGGTTGGTTGGTAATGTTGGTTGGTTGGTTGGTAATGATGGTTGGTTGGCAATGTTGGTTGGTAATGTTGGTTGGTAATGTTGGTTGGTAAAGTTGGTTGGTAAAGTTGGTTGGTTGGTTATGTTGGTTGGTTGGTAAGGTTGGTTGGTAATGTTAGTTAGTTGGTTGGTTGAATGTTGGTTGGTTGGTAATGTTGGTTGGTTGGTTGCTTGGTTGGCAATGTTAGTCGTTTCGTAATGTTGGTTGGTAATGTTGGTTGGTAATGTTGGTTGGTAATGTTGGTTGGTAATGTTGGTTGGTTGGTTGGTAATGTTGGTTGGTAATGTTCGTTGGTAGGTAATGTTGGTTGGTTTGTAATGTTGGTTGGTTGGTAATGTTGGTTGGTTGGTAATATTGGTTGGTAGGTAATGTTGGTTGGTTGGTAATGTTGGTTGGTTCGTAATGTTGGTTGGTAATGTTGGTTGGTAATGTTGGTTGGTTGGTTATGTTGGTTGGTTGGTAATGTTGGTTCGTTCGTAATGTTGGTTGGTTGGTTGGTTATGTTGGTTGGTTGGTTGGTAATGTTGGTTGGTTGGTAATGTTGGTGGGTTGGCAATGTTGGTTGGTTGGTTGGTAATGTTGGTTGGTAAAGTTGGTTGTTAAGTTGGTTGGTTGGTTGGTTGGTAATGTTGGTTGGTAATGTTGGTTGGTAATGTTGGTTGGTAATGTTGGTTGGTTGTAATGTTGGTTGGTTGGTAATGTTGGTTGGTAATGTTGGTTGGTAATGTTGGTTGGTAATGTTGGTTGGTAATGTTGGTTGGTAATGTTGGTTGGTTATGTTGGTTGGTTGGTTGGTTGGTAATGTTGGTTGGTTGGTAATGTTGGTTGGTTGGCAATGTTGGTTGGTAATGTTGGTTGGTAATGTTGGTTGGTAAAGTTGGTTGGTAAAGTTGGTTGGTTGGTTATGTTGGTTGGTTGGTAATGTTGGTTGGTAATGTTAGTTAGTTGGTTGGTTGAATGTTGGTTGGTTGGTAATGTTGGTTGGTTGGTTGCTTGGTTGGCAATGTTAGTCGGTTCGTAATGTTGGTTGGTAATGTTGGTTGGTAATGTTGGTTGGTAATGTTGGTTGGTAATGTTGGTTGGTAATGTTGGTTGGTTGGTTGGTAATGTTGGTTGGTAGGTAATGTTGGTTGGTTTGTAATGTTGGTTGGTTGGTAATGTTGGTTGGTTGGTAATATTGGTTGGTAGGTAATGTTGGTTGGTTGGTAATGTTGGTTGGTTGGTAATGTTGGTTGGTAATGTTGGTTTGTAATGTTGGTTGGTTGGTTATCTTGGTTGGTTGGTAATGTTGGTTCGTTCGTAATGTTGGTTGGTTGGTTGGTTATGTTGGTTGGTTGGTTGGTAATGTTGGTTGGTTGGTAATGTTGGTGGGTTGGCAATGTTGGTTGGTTGGTTGGTAATGTTGGTTGGTAAAGTTGGTTGGTAAAGTTGGTTGGTTGGTTATGTTGGTTGGTAATATTGGTTGGTTGGTAATGTTGGTTGGTAATGTTGGTTGGTAATGTTGGTTGGTAATGTTGGTTGGTAATGTTGGTTGGTAATGTTGGTTGGTTATGTTGGTTGGTTGGTTGGTTGGTAATGTTGGTTGGTTGGTAATGTTGGTTGGTTGGTAATGTTGGTTGGTTGGCAATGTTGGTTGGTAATGTTGGTTGGTAATGTTGGTTGGTAAAGTTGGTTGGTAAAGTTGGTTGGTTGGTTTTGTTGGTTGGTTGGTAATGTTGGTTGGTAATGTTAGTTAGTTGGTTGGTTGAATGTTGGTTGGTTGGTAATGTTGGTTGGTTGGTTGCTTGGTTGGTTGGTTGGTTGGTAATGTTGGTTGGTAGGTAATGTTGGTTGGTAGGTAATGTTGCTTGGTTGGTAATGTTGGTTGGTTCGTAATGTTGGTTGGTAATGTTGGTTGGTAATGTTGGTTGGTTGGTTATGTTGGTTGGTTGGTAATGTTGGTTCGTTCGTAATGTTGGTTGGTTGGTTGGTTGGTTATGTTGGTTGGTTGGTTGGTAATGTTGGTTGGTTGGTAATGTTGGTGGGTTGGCAATGTTGGTTCGTTGGTTGGTAATGTTGGTTGGTAAAGTTGGTTGGTTGGTAAAGTTGGTTGGTTGGTTATGTTGGTTGGTAATATTGGTTGGTTGGTTGGTTGGTAATGTTGGTTGGTAATGTTGGTTGGTAATGTTGGTTGGTAATGTTGGTTGGTTGTAATGTTGGTTGGTTGGTAATGTTGGTTGGTAATGTTGGTTGGTAATGTTGGTTGGTAATGTTGGTTGGTAATGTTGGTTGGTAATGTTGGTTGGTAATGTTGGTTGGTAATGTTGGTTGGTAATGTTGGTTGGTTATGTTGGTTGGTTGGTTGGTTGGTAATGTTGGTTGGTTGGTAATGTTGGTTGGTTGGCAATGTTGGTTGGTAATGTTGGTTGGTAATGTTGGTTGGTAAAGTTGGTTGGTAAAGTTGGTCGGTTGGTTATGTTGGTTGGTAATGTTGGTTGGTAATGTTAGTTAGTTGGTTGGTTGAATGTTGTTTGGTTGGTTGGTTGGTTGGTAATGTTGGTTGGTTGGTTGCTTGGTTGGCAATGTTCGGTTCGTAATGTTGGTTGGTAATGTTGGTTTGGTTGGTAATGTTGGTTGGTAATGTTGGTTGGTTGGTTGGTAATGTTGGTTGGTAGGTAATGTTGGTTGGTTTGTAATGTTGGTTGGTTGGTAATGTTGGTTGGTTGGTAATGTTGGTTGGTAGGTAATGTTGGTTGGTTGGTAATGTTGGTTGGTTGGTAATGTTGGTTGGTAATGTTGGTTGGTAATGTTGGTTGGTTGGTTGGTAATGTTGGTTGGTTGGTAATGTTGGTTGTAATGTTGGTTGGTTGGTTGGTTATGTTGGTTGGTTGGTTGGTAATGTTGGTTGGTTGGTAATGTTGGTGGGTTGGCAATGTTGGTTGGTTGGTTGGTAATGTTGGTTGGTAATGTTGGTTGGTTGGTTGGTAATGTTGGTTGGTTGGTAATGTTGGTTGGTTGGTTGGTAATGTTGGTTGGTTGGTTGGTAATGTTGGTTTGGTTGTTGGTTGGTTGGTAATGTTGGTTGGTTGGTAATGTTGGTTGGTTGGTAATGTTGGTTGGTAATGTTGGTTGGTAATGTTGGTTGGTAATGTTGGTTGGTAATGTTGGTTGGTAATGTTGGTTGGTTGTAATGTTGGTTGGTTGGTAATGTTGGTTGGTAATGTTGGTTGGTAATGTTGGTTGGTAATGTTGGTTGGTAATGTTGGTTGGTAATGTTGGTTGGTAATGTTGGTTGGTAATGTTGGTTGGTAATGTTGGTTGGTAATGTTGGTTGGTAATGTTCGTTGGTAATGTTGGTTGGTTATGTTGGTTGGTTGGTTGGTTGGTTGGTAATGTTGGTTGGTTGGTAATGTTGGTTGGTTGGCAATGTTGGTTGGTAATGTTGGTTGGTAATGTTGGTTGGTAAAGTTGGTTGGTAAAGTTGGTCGGTTGGTTATGTTGGTTGGTTGGTAATGTTGGTTGGTAATGTTAGTTAGTTGGTTGGTTGAATGTTGTTTGGTTGGTTGGTTGGTTGGTAATGTTGGTTGGTTGGTTGCTTGGTTGGCAATGTTAGTCGGTTCGTAATGTTGGTTGGTAATGTTGGTTGGTAATGTTGGTTGGTAATGTTGGTTGGTAATGTTGGTTGGTTGGTTGGTAATGTTGGTTGGTAGGTAATGTTGGTTGGTTTGTAATGTTGGTTGGTTGGTAATGTTGGTTGGTTGGTAATATTGGTTGGTAGGTAATGTTGGTTGGTAATGTTGGTTGGTAATGTTGGTTGGTAATGTTGGTTGGTAATGTTGGTTGGTAATGTTGGTTGGTAATGTTGGTTGGTAATGTTGGTTGGTAATGTTGGTTGGTAATGTTGGTTGGTAATGTTGGTTGGTAATGTTGGTTGGTAATGTTGGTTGGTAATGTTGGTTGGTTATGTTGGTTGGTTATGTTGGTTGGTAATGTTGGTTGGTTGGTAATGTTGGTTGGTTGGCAATGTTGGTTGGTAATGTTGGTTGGTAATGTTGGTTGGTAAAGTTGGTTGGTAAAGTTGGTCGGTTGGTTATGTTGGTTGGTTGGTAATGTTGGTTGGTAATGTTAGTTAGTTGGTTGGTTGAATGTTGTTTGGTTGGTTCGTTGGTTGGTAATGTTGGTTGGTTGGTTGCTTGGTTGGCAATGTTAGTCGGTTCGTAATGTTGGTTGGTAATGTTGGTTGGTAATGTTGGTTGGTAATGTTGGTTGGTTAGTTGGTAATGTTGGTTGGTAGGTAATGTTGGTTGGTTTGTAATGTTGGTTGGTTGGTAATGTTGGTTGGTTGGTAATATTGGTTGGTAGGTAATGTTGGTTGGTTGGTAATGTTGGTTGGTTCGTAATGTTGGTTGGTAATGTTGGTTGGTAATGTTGGTTGGTTGGTTATGTTGGTTGGTTGGTAATGTTGGTTCATTCGTAATGTTGGTTGGTTGGTTGGTTATGTTGGTTGGTTGGTTGGTAATGTTGGTTGGTTGGTAATGTTGGTGGGTTGGCAATGTTGGTTGGTTGGTTGGTAATGTTGGTTGGTAAAGTTGGTTGGTAAAGTTGGTTGGTTGGTTATGTTGGTTGGAAATATTGGTTGGTTGGTAATGTTGGTTCGTTCATAATGTTGGTTGGTTGGTTGGTTATGTTGGGTGGTTGGTAATGTTGGTTGGTTGGTAATGTTGGTGGGTTGGCAATGTTGGTTGGTAAAGTTGGTTGGTTGGTTATGTTGGTTGGTAATATTGATTGGTTGGTTGGTTGGTTGGTAATGTTGGTTGGTTGGCAATGTTGGTTGGTAATGTTGGTTGGTAAAGTTGGTTGGTTGGTTATGTTGGTTGGTTGGTAATGTTGGTTGGTAATGTTAGTTAGTTGGTTGGTTGAATGTTGGTTGGTTGGTTGGTTGGTTGGTAATGTTGGTTGGTTGGTTGCTTGGTTGGCAATGTTAGTCGGTTGGTAATGTTGGTTGGTAATGTTGGTTGGTAATGTTGGTTGGTAATGTTGGTTGGTTGGTTGGTAATGTTGGTTGGTAGGTAATGTTGGTTGGTTGGTAATGTTGGTTGGTTGGTAATGTTGGTTGGTTGGTTGGTAATGTTGGTGGGTAGGTAATGTTGGTGGGTAGGTAATGTTGGTTGGTAGGTAATGTTGGTTGGTTGGTAATGTTGGTTGGTTCGTAATGTTGGTTGGTAATGTTGGTTGGTAATGTTGGTTGGTTGGTTATGTTGGTTGGTTGGTAATGTTGGTTCGTTCGTAATGTTGGTTGGTTGGTTGGTTGGTTATGTTGGTTGGTTGGTTGGTAATGTTGGTTGGTTGGTAATGTTGGTGGGTTGGCAATGTTGGTTGGTTGGTTGGTAATGTAGGTTGGTTGGTTGGTAATGTTGGTTGGTAAAGTTGGTTGGTTGGTAAAGTTGGTTGGTTGGTTATGTTGGTTGGTAATATTGGTTGGTTGGTTGGTTGGTTGGTTGGTAATGTTGGTTGGTAATGTTGGTTGGTTGTAATGTTGGTTGGTTGGTAATGTTGGTTGGTAATGTTGGTTGGTAATGTTGGTTGGTAATGTTGGTTGGTAATGTTGGTTGGTAATGTTGGTTGGTTATGTTGGTTGGTTGGTTGGTTGGTAATGTTGGTTGGTTGGTAATGTTGGTTGGTTGGCAATGTTGGTTGGTAATGTTGGTTGGTAATGTTGGTTGGTAAAGTTGGATGGTAAAGTTGGTTGGTTGGTTATGTTGGTTGGTTGGTAATGTTGGTTGGTAATGTTAGTTAGTTGGTTGGTTGAATGTTGGTTGGTTGGTTGGTTGGTTGGTTGGTAATGTTGGTTGGTTGGTTGCTTGGTTGGCAATGTTAGTCGGTTCGTAATGTTGGTTGGTAATGTTGGTTGGTAATGTTGGTTGGTAATGTTGGTTGGTAATGTTGGTTGGTTGGTTGGTAATGTTGGTCGGTAATGTTGGTTGGTAAAGTTGGTTGGTTGGTTATATTGGTTGGTAATATTGATTGGTTGGTTGGTTGGTTGGTAATGTTGGTTGGTTGTAATGTTGGTTGGTTGGTAATGCTGGTTGGTAATGTTGGTTGGTAATGTTGGTTGGTAATGTTGGTTGGTTGGTTGGTTGGTAATGTTGGTTGGTTGGTTGGTAATGTTGGTTGGCTGGTAATGTTCGTTGGTTGGTTGGTAATGTTGGTTGGCTGGTAATGTTCATTGGTTGGTAATGTTGGTCGATTGTTTGGTAATATTGGTTGGTTGGTTGGTTGGTAATGTTGGTTGGTAATGTTGGTTGGTAATGTTGGTTGGTAATGTTGGTTGGTTGTAATGTTGGTTGGTTGGTAATGTTGGTTGGTTGGTTATGTTGGTTGGTTGGTTGGTTGGTTGGTTGGTAATGTTGGTTCATTCGTAATGTTGGTTGGTTGGTTGGTTATGTTGGTTGGTTGGTAATGTTGGTTGGTTGGTAATGTTGGTGGGTTGGCAATGTTGGTTGGTAAAGTTGGTTGGTTGGTTATGTTGGTTGGTAATATTGATTGGTTGGTTGGTTGGTTGGTAATGTTGGTTGGTTGGCAATGTTGGTTGGTAATGTTGGTTGGTAAAGTTGGTTGGTTGGTTATGTTGGTTGGTTGGTAATGTTGGTTGGTAATGTTAGTTAGTTGGTTGGTTGAATGTTGGTTGGTTGGTTGGTTGGTTGGTAATGTTGGTTGGTTGGTTGCTTGGTTGGCAATGTTAGTCGGTTGGTAATGTTGGTTGGTAATGTTGGTTGGTAATGTTGGTTGGTAATGTTGGTTGGTTGGTTGGTAATGTTGGTTGGTAGGTAATGTTGGTTGGTTGGTAATGTTGGTTGGTTGGTAATGTTGGTTGGTTGGTTGGTAATGTTGGTTGGTAGGTAATGTTGGTTGGTAGGTAATGTTGGTTGGTTGGTAATGTTGGTTGGTTCGTAATGTTGGTTGGTAATGTTGGTTGGTAATGTTGGTTGGTTGGTTATGTTGGTTGGTTGGTAATGTTGGTTCGTTCGTAATGTTGGTTGGTTGGTTGGTTGGTTATGTTGGTTGGTTGGTTGGTAATGTTGGTTGGTTGGTAATGTTGGTGGGTTGGCAATGTTGGTTGGTTGGTTGGTAATGTAGGTTGGTTGGTTGGTAATGTTGGTTGGTAAAGTTGGTTGGTTGGTAAAGTTGGTTGGTTGGTAAAGTTGGTTGGTTGGTTATGTTGGTTGGTAATATTGGTTGGTTGGTTGGTTGGTAATGTTGGTTGGTAATGTTGGTTGGTTGTAATGTTGGTTGGTTGGTAATGTTGGTTGGTAATGTTGGTTGGTAATGTTGGTTGGTAATGTTGGTTGGTAATGTTGGTTGGTTATGTTGGTTGGTTGGTTGGTTGGTAATGTTGGTTGGTTGGTAATGTTGGTTGGTTGGCAATGTTGGTTGGTAATGTTGGTTGGTAATGTTGGTTGGTAATGTTGGTTGGTAAAGTTGGATGGTAAAGTTGGTTGGTTGGTTATGTTGGTTGGTTGGTAATGTTGGTTGGTAATGTTAGTTAGTTGGTTGGTTGAATGTTGGTTGGTTGGTTGGTTGGTTGGTTGGTAATGTTGGTTGCTTGGTTGCTTGGTTGGCAATGTTAGTCGGTTCGTAATGTTGGTTGGTAATGTTGGTTGGTAATGTTGGTTGGTAATGTTGGTTGGTAATGTTGGTTGGTTGGTTGGTAATGTTGGTCGGTAATGTTGGTTGGTAAAGTTGGTTGGTTGGTTATATTGGTTGGTAATATTGATTGGTTGGTTGGTTGGTTGGTAATGTTGGTTGGTAATGTTGGTTGGTTGTAATGTTGGTTGGTTGGTAATGCTGGTTGGTAATGTTGGTTGGTAATGTTGGTTGGTAATGTTGGTTGGAAATGTTGGTTGGTTGGTTGGTTGGTAATGTTGGTTGGTTGGTTGGTAATGTTGGTTGGCTGGTAATGTTCGTTGGTTGGTTGGTAATGTTGGTTGGCTGGTAATGTTCATTGGTTGGTAATGTTGGTCGATTGTTTGGTAATATTGGTTGGTTGGTTGGTTGGTAATGTTGGTTGGTAATGTTGGTTGGTAATGTTGGTTGGTTGTAATGTTGGTTGGTTGGTAATGTTGGTTGGTTGGTTATGTTGGTTGGTTGGTTGGTTGGTTGGTTGGTAATGTTGGTTCATTCGTAATGTTGGTTGGTTGGTTGGTTGGTTATGTTGGTTGGTTGGTAATGTTGGTTGGTTATTAATGTTGGTGGGTTGGCAATGTTGGTTGGTTGGTTGGTAATGTTGGTTGGTAATGTTGGTTGGTAAAGTTGGTTGGTTGGTTATGTTGGTTGGTAATATTGGTTGGTTGGTTGGTTGGTAATGTTGGTTGTTTGGTAATGTTGGTTGTTTGGTAATGTTGGTTGGTTGGTAATGTTGGTTGGTTGGTAATGTTGGTTGGTTGGCAATGTTGGTTGGTAATGTTGGTTGGTAAAGTTCGTTGGTTGGTTATGTTGGTTGGTAATGTTAGTTAGTTGGTTGGTTGAATGTTGGTTGGTTGGTTGGTTGGTAATGTTGGTTGGTTGGTTGCTTGGTTGGCAATGTTAGTCGGTTGGTAATGTTGGTTGGTAATGTTGGTTGGTAATGTTGGTTGGTAATGTTGGTTGGTAATGTTGGTTGGTAATGTTGGTTGGTTGGTTGGTAATGTTGGTTGGTAGGTAATGTTGGTTGGTAGGTAATGTTGGTTGGTTGGTAATGTTGGTTGGTTCGTAATGTTGGTTGGTAATGTTGGTTGGTAATGTTGGTTGGTTGGTTATGTTGGTTGGTTGGTAATGTTGGTTCGTTCGTAATGTTGGTTGGTTGGTTGGTTGGTTATGTTGGTTGGTTGGTTGGTAATGTTGGTTGGTTGGTAATGTTGGTGGGTTGGCAATGTTGGTTGGTTGGTTGGTAATGTTGGTTGGTAAAGTTGGTTGGTTGGTAAAGTTGGTTGGTTGGTTATGTTGGTTGGTAATATTGGTTGGTTGGTTGGTTGGTAATGTTGGTTGGTTGTAATGTTGGTTGGTTGGTAATGTTGGTTGGTAATGTTGGTTGGTAATGTTGGTTGGTAATGTTGGTTGGTAATGTTGGTTGGTAATGTTGGTTGGTAATGTTGGTTGGTTATGTTGGTTGGTTGGTTGGTTGGTAATGTTGGTTGGTTGGTAATGTTGGTTGGTTGGCAATGTTGGTTGGTAATGTTGGTTGGTAATGTTGGTTGGTAAAGTTGGTTGGTAAAGTTGGTTGGTTGGTTATGTTGGTTGGTTGGTAAGGTTGGTTGGTAATGTTAGTTAGTTGGTTGGTTGAATGTTGGTTGGTTGGTAATGTTGGTTGGTTGGTTGGTTGCTTGGTTGGCAATGTTAGTCGTTTCGTAATGTTGGTTGGTAATGTTGGTTGGTAATGTTGGTTGGTAATGTTGGTTGGTAATGTTGGTTGGTTGGTTGGTAATGTTGGTTGGTAGGTAATGTTGGTTGGTTTGTAATGTTGGTTGGTTGGTAATGTTGGTTGGTTGGTAATATTGGTTGGTAGGTAATGTTGGTTGGTTGGTAATGTTGGTTGGTAATGTTGGTTGGTTATGTTGGTTGGTTGGTTGGTTGGTAATGTTGGTTGGTTGGCAATGTTGGTTGGTAATGTTGGTTGGTAATGTTGGTTGGTAAAGTTGGTTGGTTGGTTATGTTGGTTGGTTCGTAATGTTGGTTGGTAATGTTAGTTAGTTGGTTGGTTGAATGTTGGTTGGTTGGTTGGTTGGTTGGTAATGTTGGTTGGTTGGTAATGTTGGTTGGTTGGTTGCTTGGTTGGCAATGTTAGTCGGTTGGTAATGTTGGTTGGTAATGTTGGTTGGTAATGTTGGTTGGTAATGTTGGCTGGTAATGTTGGTTGGTAATGTTGGTTGGTTGGTTGGTAATGTTCGTTGGTAGGTAATGTTGGCTGGTTGGTAATGTTGGTTGGTTGGTAATGTTGGTTGGTTCGTAATGTTGGTTGGTAATGTTGGTTGGTTGGTTATGTTGGTTGGTTGGTAATGTTGGTTCGTTCGTAATGTTGGTTGGTTGGTTGGTTATGTTGGTTGGTTGGTTGGTAATGTTGGTTGGTTGGTAATGTTGGTGGGTTGGCAATGTTGGTTGGTTGGTTGGTAATGTTGGTTGGTAAAGTTGGTTGGTAAAGTTGGTTGGTTGGTTGGTTGGTAATGTTGGTTGGTAATGTTGGTTGGTTGTAATGTTGGTTGGTTGGTAATGTTGGTTGGTAATGTTGGTTGGTAATGTTGGTTGGTAATGTTGGTTGGTAATGTTGGTTGGTTATGTTGGTTGGTTGGTTGGTTGGTAATGTTGGTTGGTTGGTAATGTTGGTTGGTTGGCAATGTTGGTTGGTAATGTTGGTTGGTAATGTTGGTTGGTAAAGTTGGTTGGTAAAGTTGGTTGGTTGGTTATGTTGGTTGGTTGGTAATGTTGGTTGGTAATGTTAGTTAGTTGGTTGGTTGAATGTTGGTTGGTTGGTAATGTTGGTTGGTTGGTTGCTTGGTTGGCAATGTTAGTCGGTTCGTAATGTTGGTTGGTAATGTTGGTTGGTAATGTTGGTTGGTAATGTTGGTTGGTAATGTTGGTTGGTAATGTTGGTTGGTTGGTTGGTAATGTTGGTTGGTAGGTAATGTTGGTTGGTTTGTAATGTTGGTTGGTTGGTAATGTTGGTTGGTTGGTAATATTGGTTGGTAGGTAATGTTGGTTGGTTGGTAATGTTGGTTGGTTGGTAATGTTGGTTGGTAATGTTGGTTTGTAATGTTGGTTGGTTGGTTATGTTGGTTGGTTGGTAATGTTGGTTCGTTCGTAATGTTGGTTGGTTGGTTGGTTATGTTGGTTGGTTGGTTGGTAATGTTGGTTGGTTGGTAATGTTGGTGGGTTGGCAATGTTGGTTGGTTGGTTGGTAATGTTGGTTGGTAAAGTTGGTTGGTAAAGTTGGTTGGTTGGTTATGTTGGTTGGTAATATTGGTTGGTTGGTTATGTTGGTTGGTTGGTAATGTTGGTTGGTAATGTTGGTTGGTAATGTTGGTTGGTAATGTTGGTTGGTAATGTTGGTTGGTAATCTTGGTTGGTTATGTTGGTTGGTTGGTTGGTTGGTAATGTTGGTTGGTTGGTAATGTTGGTTGGTTGGCAATGTTGGTTGGTAATGTTGGTTGGTAATGTTGGTTGGTAAAGTTGGTTGGTAAAGTTGGTTGGTTGGTTATGTTGGTTGGTTGGTAATGTTGGTTGGTAATGTTAGTTAGTTGGTTGGTTGAATGTTGGTTGGTTGGTAATGTTGGTTGGTTGGTTGCTTGGTTGGCAATGTTAGTCGGTTCGTAATGTTGGTTGGTAATGTTGGTTGGTAATGTTGGTTGGTTGTAATGTTGGTTGGTTGGTAATGTTGGTTGGTAATGTTGGTTGGTTGGTTATGTTGGTTGGTTGGTTGGTTGGTAATGTTGGTTCATTCGTAATGTTGGTTGGTTGGTTGGTTATGTTGGTTGGTTGGTAATGTTGGTTGGTTGGTTGGTAATGTTGGTTGGTAATGTTGGTTGGTAAAGTTGGTTGGTTGGTTATGTTGGTTGGTAATATTGGTTGGTTGGTTGGTTGGTAATGTTGGTTGGTAATGTTGGTTGGTAATGTTGGTTGGTTGTAATGTTGGTTGGTTGTAATGTTGGTTGGTTGGTAATACTGGTTGGTAATGTTGGTTGGTAATGTTGGTTGGTTGGTTATGTTGGTTGGTTGGTTGGTTGGTAATGTTGATTGGTTGGTAATGTTGGTTGGTTGGCAATGTTGGTTGGTAATGTTGGTTGGTAACATTGGTTGGTAAAGTTGGTTGGTTGGTTATGTTGGTTGGTTGGTAATGTTGGTTGGTAATTTTAGTTAGTTGGTTGGTTGAATGTTGGTTGGTTGCTTGGTTAGTAATGTTGGTTGCTTGGTTGCTTGGTTGGCAATGTTAGTCGGTTGGTAATGTTGGTTGGTAATGTGGTTGGTAATGTTGGTTGGTTGGTTGGTAATGTTGGTTGGTAGGTAATGTTGGTTGGTTGGTAATGTTGGTTGGTAATGTTGGTTGGTAATGTTGGTTGGTAATGTTGGTTGGTAATGTTGGTTGGTAATGTTGGTTGGTTGGTTGGTTGGTAATGTTGGTTGGCTGGTAATGTTCGTTGGTTGGTAATGTTGGTTGGCTGGTAATGTTCGTTGGTTGGTTGGTTGGTAATGTTGGTCGATTGATTGGTAATATTGGTTGGTTCGTTGGTTGGTAATGTTGGTTGGTAATGTTGGTTGGTAATGTTGGTTGGTTGTAATGTTGGTTGGTTGGTAATGTTGGTTGGTAATGTTGGTTGGTTGGTTATGTTGGTTGGTTGGTTGGTTGGTAATGTTGGTTCATTCGTAATGTTGGTTGGTTGGTTGGTTGGTTATGTTGGTTGGTTGGTAATGTTGGTTGGTTGGTTGGTAATGTTGGTTGGTAATGTTGGTTGGTAAAGTTGGTTGGTTGGTTATGTTGGTTGGTAATATTGGTTGGTTGGTTGGTTGGTAATGTTGGTTGGTAATGTTGGTTGGTAATGTTGGTTGGTTGTAATGTTGGTTGGTTGGTAATACTGGTTGGTAATGTTCGTTGGTAATGTTGGTTGGTAATGTTGGTTGGTAATGTTGGTTGGTTGGTTGGTTATGTTGGTTGGTTGGTTGGTTGGTAATGTTGATTGGTTGGTAATGTTGGTTGGTTGGCAATGTTGGTTGGTAATGTTGGTTGGTAACGTTGGTTGGTAAAGTTGGTTGGTTGGTTATGTTGGTTGGTTGGTAATGTTGGTTGGTAATGTTAGTTAGTTGGTTGGTTGAATGTTGGTTGGTTGGTTGGTTAGTAATGTTGGTTGGTTGGTTGCTTGGTTGGCAATGTTAGTCGGTTGGTAATGTTGGTTGGTAATGTTGGTTGGTAATGTGGTTGGTAATGTTGGTTGGTAATGTTGGTTGGTTGGTTGGTAATGTTGGTTGGTAGGTAATGTTGGTTGGTTGGTAATGTTGGTTGGTTGGTAATGTTGGTTGGTTGGTAATGTTGGTTGGTTGGTTGGTAATGTTGGTTGGTAGGAAATGTTGGTTGGTTGGTAATGTTGGTTGGTTCGTAATGTTGGTTGGTAATGTTGGTTGGTTGGTTGGTTATGTTGGTTGGTTGGTAATGTTGGTTCGTTCGTAATGTTGGTTGGTTGGTTGGTTATGTTGGTTGGTTGGTTGGTAATGTTGGTGGGTTGGCAATGTTGGTTGGTTGGTTGGTAATGTTGGTTGGTAATGTTGGTTGGTAAAGTTGGTTGGTTGGTTATGTTGGTTGGTAATATTGATTGGTTGGTTGGTTGGTTGGTAATGTTGGTTGGTAATGTTGGTTGGTAATGTTGGTTGGTAATGTTGGTTGTTAATGTCGGTCGGTCGGTCGTTCGCTCGTTCGTTCGTTCGTTCGTTCGTTCGTTCGTTCGTTTGTTTGTTTGTTTGTTTGTTTGTTTGTTTGTTTGTTTGTTTGTTTGTTTGTTTGTTTGTTTGTTTGTTTGTTTGTTTGTTTGTTTGTTTGTTTGTATGTTTGTTGGTTTGTTTGAATTTCGTACTTTGTTCGTTAACTGGTTAACCACTCTCGGTCGCTTTACTGCTTCAGCCAGGACGAAAGCTCAGCGAAATTCAAATAAAAAAGCCATAACTGAAAGATACCTTCACCATACCTTTATGCAAATTACATTTTCAGACAAAGTGCTTCTTTTGAATCATTGAATGGGTATGATCTTATAAAGAAGGAGACGTACTGTAATCTGTCGATTTCCAGATATAACTTACTTCTTTTCCATCGGTTTGGAAGACGAAGCAGAAGGGCAGTGTTGTTCAGCGTCTGGTTGGAATGGTTGGATGTTCATTTCTTCTCCTGTTGACAATTTTCTTCTTCCTATTAATATATATATATAGTTTTATTAGGTTGTTTTAATGAAATTTCTTTCGAGAACTTATTTAGGACTACTGTACATTGTAAGATTAACCGACTAATAAATAGGAATCAATAAAGTCTTGTTTCTTACCGTTTTAGTGTGCTTTAATTCCTAGTACCACAGACGTTTTCATGAGAATGGCAAAACAATTCTTTCGACGTTGTGAACTTGCAGATGACGGCGCTATGAATAACATGGCAAATGCGCATGCGTTGTTGATGGAAATTCGTTATTTCCGGTTTAGACGTCGCAGTCACAGGCTTGCCGTCCCGTTTCGTAAGGTCTCTAATTATAGTCTATAACCTCGACGAATCGAGAAGCAACCATTTTTAAAAAGTTGAAAATGTTATAGTTAGCTCGCGCGAGGTAACTATCGCGAAATAGGCGGTTCAGCTCGACCAATCAGATCACGAGAAACTTAATAGTCACCTCCAAATGTTTATTAATAATAAATAGAAACTCCTGCAATAGCCAATCCTATTGAAGAATGTAATAGAAACTCGTAAATGCACACTAAAACACAAATAAAATGTTAATTGGCACAGTTACTGTCGTTTTAACTTCTCTTTCCTTGTTCGCTTGTGACACGATAGTCATGCGCGCTAGATCTTTTCTCTATTAAGTGGATTAGTATTTAGTGACCTACCTTTCACAAACTTGAAGGGCAGACTTAATACTCCGGCACGCTTCTTCAATACAATTCTACAAATACGGTAAAGCAAGGATATAAATGAAATACTTATCGTGGGCGAGAGTGGATCTCGACATTACGGAGAGTCTACCTAATACGCGAGTTGAGAAAGCATGCAAACAATATTCATACATATACATAAAGATCTCATTAAGATGGTTCCCTGCAGTTTCTACATAATGCGAAATTCTTCTGGACTGTACCAGTGGAAGTGGTAATGCTCTCCCGGCAGTGTGAAATCGGGAAAATTTCTGAGTTGATTTGAATGAAAATAAAAATAAAATTAGACATTTTGTCGCAAATGTTTGAGCAATAATTCGTCCGGAAACAGTGCTTCTTTTTAAGAAAGCTATACTTACTTAAAAGCGCAGAAAATGAATGCTTTACATGCAGGTGTAAACATGAAACGGAACAAATAAGCTTAAAAGTAAAAGGAAACGGAAACGTTTGAAAACGCGAACGATGATTTAAAAACAAATACGGAAACGAACCAAGCGCCATATAATCCCCGAGCCCGGGCAGAGGGCCGAAGGCCCGGAGCAGATTCTAATCTCCACATGTGCGGAGATTTTGTGCCTTTCCTTTGCTTTTCCTCGTCCAAACCGTAAATCAAGAGGCTATTAAATTCATTACCCTGACTGTAATAATATGTGGACCTGGTGTTTTTCATTGACATCGCAAACATCGCAAGAACTTTTTATTATTAATACTCATATGAACTTTGCCAATTTTATTTTATCTCAGCTGCATGTATTTTTAAATTTTTGACTGAAACATATTTAATATCTGTTTTAAACTTCCTGTCAATCCGATTCTACTGATTTTCACTGAATTGTTTCCGTCTCAAACTCTGTTATAAATATAGTTTTTGGACTATTCACTTTATTACTGACATTAGTAGTAATACCCCCCCATCGAGGGACCAAAGGGATGCCGCCTCATTAAATATTCAATTTTTAATTATTCATTCTCAGGCTCCTTTAGGACGTTCTAACCCTAATCTCATTATGTCTCATGCTCCTGTAGGACCCCCTAACCCTAACTGACAATCAACCACCCGGTTTTCTTCTACGTCACACTTATTCATTCTCATGCTCCTTTGGGCCCTTCTGACCCTAACTTCCCCCCAAACCTAACTGTCACGCAACCCCCCGGTATTCATACGTCATACTCTTCCGGAACCCCCTAACCCTAGCTGTCACTCAACCCCCCGTGTAATACGTCATTCTCCGACTATTTTCCGACGTTACGTCATTTTCAAAAGGCATTCGACTTATACTCCTTATAAGTAATAGTAATCACCTTTTCATTTATACACTTAACTCAAACGCCAGTTAGCACTTGTGGGACATGTAAGCATACGGAGCATGCATACAGTAAACTTTAACAAAATAGACGTTCTTTACAAGGAACGAGAGAGAAATTGACAGAGACACTTTATATTTTTTATCTGAAACCTTGTTTGGAGGAATATAGAGAGTTTGGAGCAATCTAAATGTCTGAATCTGCTGAGATAACTTAACTCGAATATTATTTGAATAAGCTATGAATATTATATTAGGGTTAGAACCTAACAGAATAAATCATCTTAGAATCATTCCTAACTAAACCTTCGTTTATAAGCGAGGAAATCGTAGCAAGATATAATGGAGAATCACTTCGAAAATCCGTGAGCTCATAGACACTCTGTCGTATTACCTTAAACATTGTCTAGAAGAACATCGAGTACTATTCGACAGCATCAGTGACCAATTAGCCTACTTTAAAAATTACAGAACTTGGTTATATAATTCGTCGATATGGTTTAGTATGTTATAAGATTCTCGCACGTGCAGAACACAAAAGGGGAAAGTCATTAAAGTTCCTAATGACCAAAACATAACCAGATTTGCATATAAGCAGAATATTTAATTTATTTTAGGGGATGTCATGAGTTGTGTGTGGATAATAAGGGGTATTAATGTGTGGGCATGTTCAGGCCAAAAGATGATTAGCGGGGGCGTTACCATAGCGAATCTCATTCGAATTCTGTTCTCTTACGAGTAACATCGAAAGTCTTTTGGAGTGTGGTTTGGAACGTTTGTTGAAGCCGTTTAGAACTGAGACATGAATACTCGACGATCTAGAAACCGTAAATGTGAAGCATGGGGAAATCAAGTACATGTCGATGAAGTGTCCGTTATTGAATACCAAAAGCTGTTTCCATTAATAGAGACCATATACACAGACGCCGTCGCCACTGAAATCGAGAAATTATGCGAGGAAAAATGTTGTGGTTGTAAGATTGATCACCCCAGTCAGCGCCAGCATGATTGCCTCATGATGACCGAGGAAGAAAGATGGGAATTGTACTGCAAAGATGCCATTGCATTTGTAAACGATAAACGATTAATTTGGGACGAGTTTATTGAAGCGGCAAGAGTGTTAAAGATCAGGTGTCATAAAGACGCTCTTGAACGTTTAAGACAATTAGAAAACACTTCAGAGTTCATATTGTATGCACTGTGGCAATTGTATAGTAATGCGGAGAATCCAGAAATGAAATGTATTCAAGGATATCTTTCTTACTGGAGAGAAAGTAATAAATGATTTTCTTGAATAAATGTTGTGTTTTGTCTTAAATATGGCTAATAATTGTAGACACACTTTATATTTTTATCCTAAATCTTGTCTGAAGGAATATAGAGGGTTTTGAACATTCTAAATGACTGAATCTGCTGAGATAACTTAACTCGAATATTATCTGAATAAGCTATGAATATTATATTAGGGTTAGAACCTAACAGAATAAATCATCTTAGAATCATACCTAACTAAATCTTCGTTTATAAGTGAAGGAAGATAGAATGAGGAATCACTTCGAGAAGCTGAACTTAGGATACGTACGAATCAATCCGAAAAGCCGTGAGCTCAGAAAAAACATATTGGCACATAGCAATGAAAAGCTTATATATGAATATTATATTTGATATTTGCTTCGCTTTTGTGATGTTTATATACGTATAGGAACCCTTTGAAGTTAAAAAGAGTCGCCTTGAATGGTAGCGAATCGTTATTGTAAACTTAGAAGAACATTATTCGACAGCATCGTTGACCAAGCACTTTGAAAAATTACAGAGCTTGGTTAAATAATTCGTCGCTATGATTTAGTATGTTATAAGATTCTCGCACGTGCAGAACACAAAAGGGAAAAGTCATTAAAGTTACTAATGGCTAAAACATAACCGGATTTGCATATATGTAGAATATTTAATTCATTTTAGGGTGGTGATCATGAGCTTTGGGGGATAATAAGGGGTATTAATGTGTGGGCAAGTTTAGGCGAGGCGTTGGTGTAACCATGGAGAATGTACAGCGTCGCGTCGTCTCATAAGGCAGAATTCAAAGTAATATACATTATTTGTAAATACTTTATTTAAATTCAGCATAGTACAAAAGATAATGTTTCAACGATTCAACAGTAACTTTAATTCTTATAATTGGTGTCATTCCAACACAAGGGCGTTTAGATTGATTGTAGGAGTACATTAGTTTTTGTAATAATGGTTTCTTTCGTTTGATAAAATCTAAACATATATTCAAAATGCACAGTCCTATATAGCCTTTAATAAACCATTATCAGTATGTCTCAATGTCGCTTTTCTCAGATCGTGCTACGAAGAGACCAGGACAAACGTCGATGAACGTATCTGGATAGAGTTCAACGAAGCGATGCAGGCGTTGAAATTACGAAATCAAAGAGACAATAATAAATACTCTCAAGACGCTACATAGACAATGGTTGAGCCGGTGGAAATTGACGACTCGCCAAATATTCTTTCTATATCTGTTCTGTTTAGCTGTCATTAAAATATCTGTACCAAGTAAAAGACACTGGTGTAAAATTTACGAGTACGATAAAGAATCCTCGGGAGGCTTACGAGGAGTATCTTCTTGAAACGTCTAGAAACTTAACGACGAAAAGCAATCTGAACTATATGTGAACTAATGCTATATGTGTTATGAGTTAATCCAAAGTTAAATTATGTTTTAAGTTAAATAAAATTTCTTGGACTATTTAGTGTGTAAGAAAGATGTGTAATGTTATATGTGTGTAACTTTATCTGAAGAGAAATTAATAAAGACATATGAGCAACATTATAATAGTTCGTTGTAGTTTATTTTTATATTATAACAAATTACAGTGTACATATTGACAGCTAATTATTTACATAAACAAATGTTTTTAAATAAATTGTCCTGCGTTTACGGTTTCTTCTAGCGCACCCACTTCATATAGATATCGTTTGTTTCTCTGTTTTGCATAATATAACTCGACAAGACCTTTTATACGAGAGTTGATAAGCGGTAAGTTATACATTTAACATGTACCAAAGGAATATCAGAAAGACATACATATTATTTGTAAATACTTTATTTAAATTCAGCATAGTACAGAAGATAATGTTTCAACGATTCAACAGTAACTTTAATTCTTATAATTGGTGTCATTCCAATACTAGGGCGTTTAGGTTGATTGTAGGAATACACTAGTTTTTTGTAATAATGGTTTCTTTCGTTTGATGAAATCTAAACATATATTCAAAATGCAGTCCGATATAGCCTTTAATAAACCATTATCAGTATGTCTCAATGTCACTTTTCTCAGGTATTCAGCACTTATTCTTATACCCTGGGTTGATATACATAATGTGTATCAGTCGGAAATATCCCGGATCTTACTCGGATTTCATCGGGACATGTCGGCGTGAGATCGACAAACAGGTAAGAATACGGCTCTTTGGTTGCCATCTGGTAGGCTTGCTGGAAAAACTTTGTGTTGTCGGGATACAACTGTTTGGCAAGATGAGTCACTTGACTTGCATCACGAACATTTTTTGTTAGGACAAAGTAACTAGCGTTGAGAGAGATGGTACGATGGTCTTTGCTTTGATGAAACAAATTTTGCACAATATAAATCACGCTGAGATTACCATGATGGGATTTCTTCGTGAACAGTTTGGCAATAATCGTATCTTTTTCACCCATCATATCATCCATGATAAATAGATTTCTTATTTTGGGATTAATACTATCCAATATAGATTCGGATAAACCCTGCACAAACTGAATCCCAGGAATAAGAAGTTCCATTTTAGCAAACGTGTCCTGGTACTCAGAATAAAAATAAATTATATTTTCTGGGACAGGGTCGATCATGATTTGGGCGTTGGCTAACAATTCCTTGACAAAGGTTGTCTTCCCAGTCTTGGTCCCTCCAGAGACCAAGAGTCCAAAGGGATGTGTTAATTGTATAGAGTATGTCTTTTTGTTGTCTTGGTAATTCGATGCGTTTCCATCAAATGGAGAATACTTAAATGTAGAATCAGTAGACATCGTTTGTATTGGCCGATCCCCCCCATGCAGGACCTTTACGTGACGTTGTAAATTAAACTGTCTTGAAAAGCTCTTTCCGCAAATATTACAAGCGCTAGGCATGTTCACACAACAACTCTCAAACTACTTGTGAAAATTTATGTGAGAAAAGTAAGATTATATCCTTGAGTTTCTTCTCTAATGCATGTGGGGATACCAAAACGAACCAATGCGCATGCATAGCTGGACGTCACTTGGACGCTACTTAGACGCCGCCTCTAAGGGATTAACTCATGAGTAAATGAGTAACTCGTGAGTAAATGAGTAACTCATGAGTAAATGAGTAACTCATGAGTAACTCGTGAGTAAATGAGTAACTCATGAGTAAATGAGTAACTCGTGAGTAAATGAGTAACTCATGAGTAACTCGTGAGTAACTCGTGAGTAAATGAGTAACTCGTGAGTAAATGAGTAACTCCTGAGTAACTCATGAGTAACTCATGAGTAAATGAGTAACTCGTGAGTAAAGGAGTAGCTCATGAGTTACTCATGAGTAAATGAGTAACTGGGTAACTCGTGAGTTACTCATGAGTAAATGAGTAACTCATGAGTAAATGAGTAACTCTTGAGTAAATGAGAAACTCATGAGTAAATGAGTAACCCGTGAGTTAGGGGATCAGAGAGGGCACATGATGTATTGTTCAAACGGGACTAATTATCAAATAAAAGTCCTTCCGGGACACATAAGTCCTTAAGAATCTAACGTAATTTAAGTTGTCACTAAAACTCTAAACGTTTATTGTACATCATGTGCCCTCTCTGATCCCCTAACTCACGGGTTACTCATTTACTCATGAGTTTCCCATTTACTCAAGAGTTACTCATTTACTCATGAGTTACTCATTTACTCATGAGTAACTCACGAGTTACCCAGTTACTCATTTACTCATGAGTAACTCATGAGCTACTCCTTTACTCACGAGTTACTCATTTACTCATGAGTTACTCATGAGTTACTCAAGAGTTACTCATTTACTCACGAGTTACTCATTTACTCACGAGTTACTCATTTACTCATGAGTAACTCATTTACTCACGAGTTTCTCATTTACTCACGAGTTACTCACGAGTTACTCATGAGTTACTCATTTACTCACGAGTTACTCATTTACTCATGAGTTACTCATTTACTCACGAGTTACTCATGAGTTACTCATTTACTCATGAGTAACTCATGAGTTACTCATTTACTCATGAGTTACTCATTTACTCACGAGTTACTCATTTACTCATGAGTTAATCCCTTAGAGGCGGCGTCTAAGTAGCGTCCAAGTGACGTCCAGCTATGCATGCGCATTGGTTCGTTTTGGTATCCCCACATGCATTAGAGAAGAAACTCAAGGATATAATCTTACTTTTCTCACATAAATTTTCACAAGTAGTTTGAGAGTTGTTGTGTGAACATGCCTAGCGCTTGTAATATTTGCGGAAAGAGCTTTTCAAGACAGTTTAATTTACAACGTCACGTAAAGGTCCTGCATGGGGGGGGATCGGCCAATACAAACGATGTCTACTGATTCTACATTTAAGTATTCTCCATTTGATGGAAACGCATCGAATTACCAAGACAACAAAAAGACATACTCCATACAATTAACACATCCCTTTGGACTCTTGGTCTCTGGAGGGACCAAGACTGGGAAGACAACCTTTGTCAAGGAATTGTTAGCCAACGCCCAAATCATGATCGACCCTGTCCCAGAAAATATAATTTATTTTTATTCTGAGTACCAGGACACGTTTGCTAAAATGGAACTTCTTATTCCTGGGATTCAGTTTGTGCTGGGATTCAGTTTGTGCAGGGTTTATCCGAATCTATATTGGATAGTATTAATCCCAAAATAAGAAATCTATTTATCATGGATGATATGATGGGTGAAAAAGATACGATTATTGCCAAACTGTTCACGAAGAAATCCCATCATGGTAATCTCAGCGTGATTTATAGTGTGCAAAATTTGTTTCATCAAAGCAAAGACCATCGTACCATCTCTCTCAACGCTAGTTACTTTGTCCTAACAAAAAATGTTCGTGATGCAAGTCAAGTGACTCATCTTGCCAAACAGTTGTATCCCGACAACACAAAGTTTTTCCAGCAAGCCTACTAGATGGCAACCAAAGAGCCGTATTCTTACCTGTTTGTCGATCTCACGCCGACATGTCCCGATGAAATCCGAGTAAGATCCGGGATATTTCCGACTGATACACATTATGTATATCAACCCAGGGTATAAGAATAAGTGCTGAATACCTGAGAAAAGTGACATTGAGACATACTGATAATGGTTTATTAAAGGCTATATCGGACTGCATTTTGAATATATGTTTAGATTTCATCAAACGAAAGAAACCATTATTACAAAAAACTAGTGTATTCCTACAATCAACCTAAACGCCCTAGTATTGGAATGACACCAATTATAAGAATTAAAGTTACTGTTGAATCGTTGAAACATTATCTTCTGTACTATGCTGAATTTAAATAAAGTATTTACAAATAATATGTATGTCTTTCTGATATTCCTTTGGTACATGTTAAATTTATAACTTACCGCTTATCAACTCTCGTATAAAAGGTCTTGTCGAGTTATATTATGCAAAACAGAGAAACAAACGATATCTATATGAAGTGGGTGCGCTAGAAGAAACCGTAAACGCAGGACAGTTTATTTAAAAACATTTGTTTATGTAAATAATTAGCTGTCAATATGTACACTGTAATTTGTTATAATATAAAAATAAACTACAACGAACTATTATAATGTTGCTCATATGTCTTTATTAATTTCTCTTCAGATAAAGTTACACACATATAACATTACACATCTTTCTTACACACTAAATAGTCCAAGAAATTTTATTTAACTTAAAACATAATTTAACTTTGGATTAACTCATAACACATATAGCATTAGTTCACATATAGTTCAGATTGCTTTTCGTCGTTAAGTTTCTAGACTTTTCAAGAAGATACTCCTCGTAAGCCTCCCGAGGATTCTTTATCGTACTCGTAAATTTTACACCAGTGTCTTTTACTTGGTACAGATACTTTAATGACAGCTAAACAGAACAGATATAGAAAGAATATTTGGCGAGTCGTCAATTTCCACCGGCTCAACCATTGTCTATGTAGCGTCTTGAGAGTATTTATTATTGGCTCTTTGGTTTCGTAATTTCAACGCCTGCATCGCTTCGTTGAACTCTATCCAGATACGTTCATCGACGTTTGTCCTGGTCTCTTCGTAGCACGATCTGAGAAAAGCGACATTGAGACATACTGATAATGGTTTATTAAAGGCTATATAGGACTGTGCATTTTGAATATATGTTTAGATTTCATCAAACGAAAGAAACCATTATTACAAAAACTAATGTACTCCTACAATCAATCTAAACGCCCTTGTGTTGGAATGACACCAATTATAAGAATTAAAGTTACTGTTGAATCGTTGAAACATTATCTTTTGTACTATGCTGAATTTAAATAAAGTATTTACAAATAATGTATATTACTTTGAATTCTGCCTTATGAGACGACGCGACGCTGTACATTCTCCATGGTTACACCAACGCCTCGCCTAAACTTGCCCACACATTAATACCCCTTATTATCCCCCAAAGCTCATGATCACCACCCTAAATTAAATGTAATTAAAAATGTAATTTTTCAAAGTGCTTGGTCAACGATGCTGTCGAATAATGTTCTTCTAAGTTTACAATAACGATTCGCTACCATTCAAGGCGACTCTTTTTAACTTCAAAGGGTTCCTATACGTATATAAACATCACAAAAGCGAAGCAAATATCTAATATAATATTCAAAAGCGAAGCAAATATCAAATATAATATTCATATATAAGCTTTTCATTGCTATGTGCCAATATGTTTTTTCTGAGCTCACGGCTTTTCGGATTGATTCGTACGTATCCTAAGTTCAGCTTCTCGAAGTGATTCCTCATTCTATCTTCCTTCACTTATAAACGAAGGTTTAGTTAGGTATGATTCTAAGATGATTTATTCTGTTAGGTTCTAACCCTAATATAATATTCATAGCTTATTCAGATAATATTCGAGTTAAGTTATCTCAGCAGATTCAGTCATTTAGAATGTTCAAAACCCTCTATATTCCTTCAGACAAGATTTAGGATAAAAATATAAAGTGTGTCTACAATTATTAGCCATATTTAAGACAAAACACAACATTTATTCAAGAAAATCATTTATTACTTTCTCTCCAGTAAGAAAGATATCCTTGAATACATTTCATTTCTGGATTCTCCGCATTACTATACAATTGCCACAGTGCATACAATATGGACTCTGAAGTGTTTTCTAATTGTCTTAAACGTTCAAGAGCGTCTTTATGACACCTGATCTTTAACACTCTTGTCGCTTCAATAAACTCGTCCCAAATTAATCGTTTATCGTTTACAAATGCAATGGCATCTTTGCAGTACAATTCCCATCTTTCTTCCTCGGTCATCATGAGGCAATCATGCTGGCGCTGACTGGGGTGATCAATCTTACAACCACAACATTTTTCCTCGCATAATTTCTCGATTTCAGTGGCGACGGCGTCTGTGTATATGGTCTCTATTAATGGAAACAGCTTTTGGTATTCAACAACCGACACTTCATCGACATGTACTTGATTTCCCCATGCTTCACATTTACGGTTTCTAGATCGTCGAGTATTCATGTCTCAGTTCTAAACGGCTTCAACAAACGTTCCAAACCACACTCCAAAAGACTTTCGATGTTACTCGTAAGAGAACAGAATTCGAATGAGATTCGCTATGGTAACGCCCCCGCTAATCATCTTTTGGCCTGAACATGCCCACACATTAATACCCCTTATTATCCACACACAACTCATGACATCCCCTAAAATGAATTAAATATTCTGCTTATATGCAAATCTGGTTATGTTTTGGTCATTAGGAACTTTAATGACTTTCCCCTTTTGTGTTCTGCACGTGCGAGAATCTTATAACATACTAAACCATATCGACGAATTATATAACCAAGTTCTGTAATTTTTAAAGTAGGCTAATTGGTCACTGATGCTGTCGAATAGTACTCGATGTTCTTCTAGACAATGTTTAAGGTAATACGACAGAGTGTCTATGAGCTCACGGATTTTCGAAGTGATTCTTCATTATATCTTGCTACGATTTCCTCGCTTATAAACGAAGGTTTAGTTAGGAATGATTCTAAGATGATTTATTCTGTTAGGTTCTAACCCTAATATAATATTCATAGCTTATTCAAATAATATTCGAGTTAAGTTATCTCAGCAGATTCAGACATTTAGATTGCTCCAAACTCTCTATATTCCTCCAAACAAGGTTTCAGATAAAAAATATAAAGTGTCTCTGTCAATTTCTCTCTCGTTCCTTGTAAAGAACGTCTATTTTGTTAAAGTTTACTGTACGCATGCTCCGTATGCTTACATGTCCCACAAGTGCTAACTGGCGTTTGAGTTAAGTGTATAAATGAAAAGGTGATTACTATTACTTATAAGGAGTATAAGTCGAATGCCTTTTGATAATGACGTAACGTCGAAAAATAGTCGGAGAATGACGTATTACACGGGGGTTGAGTGACAGCTAGGGTTAGGGGGTTCCGGAAGAGTATGACGTAGTGAATACCGGGGGGTTGCGTCACAGTTAGGTTTGGGGGGAAGTTAGGGTCAGAAGGGCCCAAAGGAGCATGAGAATGAATAAGTGTGACGTAGAAGAAAACCGGGTGGTTGATTGTCAGTTAGGGTTAGGGGGTCCTACAGGAGCATGAGACATAATGAGATTAGGGTTAGAACGTCCTAAAGGAGCCTGAGAATGAATAATTAAAAATTGAATATTTAATGAGGCGGCATCCCTTTGGTCCCTCGATGGGGGGGTATTACTACTGACATTGCTTTTTCCCCCTGCCATCAAAACATGTATATAATGGAAGCCATTTAAAGGCTTTCTAAAAAAACAACTTTCAAAACCTCCAATAATAAATGTAAGTTTTGATTCGACTCTTTTTTCTTCAACCAGTTATATAATTATTTCCGAATGGAAATTTTCATTTTGCTCATCTTGACAGTCTGATCATACTGTCTTATTTATATTCGTTTCGATACAGCGACTATAGTAAGAACTGCATTTTAATTGGGAGGGGGTTGTTATAAAAATACGCGTCAAAGCGGGTAAGGGGTTGTTGCTTAATGTATTTCAATAGTAAATGGAAAGTATATTTGCATGGAGAGTATATTTGCATGGGAAGTATATTTCCCTTCGCTATTCTCGCATGACTAGTAACTAATCATACCCAATTTTACGCCAAAGTTCGCTTCTGCAATCGTATTAATCGCAATTCAATAATTTATTCACTTTGAAGTTGTTGATTCCGCCAAAAGCGTTCTTGTTTAACTCTCCTTCTTCCTCGGAAACCGTAATATTACAAAGTAATAGCATGGCATTTCGGTTGATTAGTGATTATATTATATCTCAACTGTAAATTGTCCAGTCAGAGAGCTTGATTTGTACCATGTGACCAGTTAATTTATCGTACAATTACCCTCCACTCCATAGTATTAAAGTGAAATATCCCGCCACAGCGGGGTATAACCTCGAATACCCCGCATGCGGGGTATTCCAGTTCGTGTACCACGCGTGAATGTCACGCACGATTCACGAAGCTGTCAACAATGGTAGACTTTGGCGAGACAAGGAAACGTTTCGCCTGAACATTCAGATGTTGATAAGAAGATTGTTAGGTTACAAGAAAACAGTTAAGCTAAGCGAACTTTATTAACATTATTTAAGCTTTTTTTGGAATGATTAATATGTTTCGATATAATATATAATTTATAGATCTTTTGCTCGGGGAATTCGATGAAATATTACCCCTCGGGATGATATACCCCTCGGGCATCATACCTCGGGGTAATATTTCATCGAATTCCCCTCGCTAAGCCTCGGGATGTTTAGTAAAAGTCATTTACTAAACCTCCCTAGGCTTTCGGGTACATTTAAGTAATAGATAAATCCCGAGAACGAGGGATGTATGCTATATAAAGCTTTATATCGCATACATCCCGACGTTCGAGGGATTTATCTGACTTAATTTATTATCGAGGAGGTTTTCCGACAAAGTTTTGTATTTTTTTTCCGCCTTGGACAAAGATTTTCCTTGTTTTTTTCTTCATTTCGTATCTAATTATTATTCAAGGTCTTTATGCGATATAAAGACCTCGGAAGAACAAAGAAAACCGACTTATAAATTAATAACTAATAAACCTCATGCCATGCATCCTATTACTTATAATAATGTTCGTCTTTGTACAACTTTACCCACTTGTAAATAAAATAGTACGTATTATTTATTATAACGTAATTTGTATATAGCGTACCTTATCAAACGTCATCACTGCTTGCAAAAACATAATCGTCCCATAGCCAAGAGCATGATACATACTTTCGGTTGCCCTAATGATTTCATGTAAAAAAAAATACTGTAATGTACTCGAAATTATGTAAGCGCAAAGTTTGCGCGGTACATGCATAGTAAAATAAATACTAATTTATAAATAATTTGTAGAATCTTTAGCCTGCGAGCCAACTCTCGGAAGAAGAGGAAGCAAAGAAGAGCCGGCACCTGCATGAACAACCTTTCGGCTTTTGTATGCCGCCTCCTTCTAAGGCCTGGTCGCACGATCGTCGCATTTAATTCAGACGAATTTAATTCATATTAACTTTGTGGATTAGTCGACGTCAATGCGACGTCGTTTTATGCGACGAATTTAAATGTATTTATGAAATAAAATAATTAACATCATGCGATGTGTATGTGTTGTTGTTCACCAGATCCCTTGGGGTTCTAAGGGGCTGTTTACATGAGCCAAGCTAGCCCGGCTAACCAGGCTGACTCGTCTCACGAAATTCTTTCCTCGGCCACAAAAAGAGATTTTAATCAACGTTAGGATTCGTTTACATCTAAACTAAACCAATTCTTCTTTGTACATTTAGTTTATGCGAGTCTCAAAAGCACAGTGAGAGCCTATATCAATCGCGTGAGCCCAGTTAGCCGGGCTAGCCCGGCTCCCATAAACAGCCCCTTGGGGGTTGTTCATATGAGGCAGGCTAGCCCGCCTTTCTTTGCCTACAAAAAGGATTATAATACTCCGTGTGCTATATACTTACGGAAAAACAAACCCACTTTTGCTTCGTTATGTCATTTTGCATTTCTCATATAGTCGTAATAAGATTTTCGTGACATAAAATCAGCCCGGTAACCGGGCTAGTCCGCCTCATATGAACGGCCCCTAAATGGGGGCATCAAATCCACTCGCCCCTTTGGTGAGTGTAATGAGCGTGGATGCTCAGCCTCAGAGCTCGTTCGCGTACTGACTGCCGTATGTGACACTTCGCTCCTGAGCAGTCTATATGCTGTATTTCAAATGTCTCGGGTTCTCTCTAAGATTACCGTCATGGACTTCTTCAGCTATTTAACCGTCCACAGCGTTGATGGCAGATAAAATGCGAAAATCTGCCATGAAACTATGGTTTCCTGGACGTTTGTTGGTCATGCATCGTGGTCGCCTAATAATAATAATAATAATAATAATAATATTTATTATTATATGGCAGCAGCGCTGAGAGGTCCGAATACGGAAATCCTGTAATTTGATTGGTTCATAAGCGCTCGGATATTTCCCGTATCCGCCGGCTAAGAGCGGAATCTGCCGTTCGGGGCCGTAAGTTTTATAAACAAAATGGCAGTCATGTCAGTATATCCCATTGTTGAAATGTATCGGGCAGGTATGTCGTTAGAAATTTTATAAGCTTTCATTTGATGTATTGTTCGAGTTTCCACGTTTTGTGAAAGTTTTTAAAATGTCCAAAACGTTCGTAACATTGTTCGTAAAAATATAACATTTGCTTCTCACAAGTATTAGAATTTCAGATGATTTTTTATTCAACTACTTAACGTACGGTCTTGAGCAATATGTCAAACAAAAGCAATTGAAAAATGCTATTCATGGGGTAGAAAGTTCAGGATTCTAGCTCAACGGAAAGTACTTTAAAAATGGGAAAATGTCTGCCATTTTCGTTTAGTTCGCAAGAAAGATGAGTCGAGTTTTCACAGAACGTGGCCATATAATAAACTACTTATTGACCTCGCTTGTTCGGTCTGTACTAGTGAAATATCGGACCTCTGTTTTTTGCACAGACCTCAACTCGCTGCGCTCGTCTCGGTCCGTACTAAAAAAACATCGGTCCGATATTTCACTAGCACAGACCGAACAAGCGAGGTCAATAAGTAGTTAATATTTATACAGCGCTTAAATTATGTTAAACATTAAAAAGCGCTTTACAATGATTCAACAATATATACAATGTCAGTGAACTAAAATAATAGAATATCCTAAGGTAGAAATGACATAAAAACGTCTCACAGAACACTGCAATCAAGAGTCAATGGTATATACAGAGAACTAGGCTACAGCATAAAAGCCTCCTTAAATTAAGAAATATATTAGGATTAAGAAATATCATACTGGGGATTAAAAAGTTATATTAAAAGCTTTCTTAAAAAGAAATATCTTCAATTGAGACTTGAAGCAATTAATAGTTTCACTTTGTCTGATGTGATACGGCAGCGAGTTCCAAATTGACGGAGCAGCATGGGCAAACGCTCTGTCACCAAGAGTCTTGGCTTTAGTTTCCGGAATAAAAAGCAGGCACTGATTATCTGATCTTAATTGATAACGGCTGATGGTTTTGGTTGACAGAAATTCCGCTATATAGCTAGGCGCAATACCATGGTGAGCTTTGTAAACAAGGAGTACAATCTTGTAATCAACTCGAAACTTTACAAGCAGCCCATGAAGGTGCATCAGAACCGGAGTAATGTGAGCAATTCTAGGTGTAAAGCACGTCGCCCTTGCAGCGGCATTGGGAACCTTCTGCAGACACTGAAACTGATATTGAGGAATTCCAAACAAGAGAGAATTGCAGTAATCCAAATGTGATATCACAAAGGCGTGTACGAGAGTCTTAGTCGATTCGATGGAGAGGAATTTCCTTATCTGTCGTATGTTGTACAAACCTCTGAACGCTTTGCTGCAAACCTTGCCCACATGGACATTCATGGACGACATATGGCTATCGAACCACGAGCCTAAATTTCGAACACTTTCAACAGGTTTGATATCCACATTTCCAACTCTGCCAATTTTAATCTTAGCGAGTTGCTGGTTTTTGAATAGTTGAACATCAATTTGCAAGAAACCAACTAGGCGCGAACGTCGGCGATGCAAGCCTCGATAGCTCTGCCTGCTTGATCTTGAGCTGTAGATGACTCGGGACGGAAGGGTAAATAGAGCTGGGTGTCGTCTGCATATCCGTGAGCAGATGGCAGATGCCTATTAACAACCTGAAACAATTGAGACATATAAAGCAGAAAAAGAACGGGTCCAAGGCAGCTCCCTTGAGGAACTCCGCAGTTCACCGCAAAACTAGTAGAAGACGCTTGGTTGATATGAACACGCTGTTTTCTGCCAGAGAGAAACAATTTGATCCCCTTGAGAGCATTTCCCACAACGCCAAAATCTGACTCCAATATGTCCAACATAATTCCGTGATCAATAGTGTCAAAGGCAGCACTCAAATCCAAAAGCACAACAAGCGTTACTTCCTGTTGATCAATGTTCATAAGAATGTCGTTTTGAACTTTTAAAAGAGCAGTTTCGGTGGAATAGAATTGGGGATATGACGCTTGATTGGCAGGAAGAGGGGTATTGTCAGTGCATTGCTGAAATAACTGACTACCAACCGCTTTTTCCGTAGACTTGGACACAAACGATAAATTACTAACCAGTCTAAAGTTTTCAAAAACTACATCAAGGCTAAGTTTTTTCAGGAGCGGCGCAAGAAGAGCGAATCTGGGACATATGTCCTTCATGTAGTGTTGATCACAAGTTGATCATTTTCGTAACGACAGGTGTTAATTCGTTGGCACATAATTTCAGCAACCATGTTGGAATTGGATCTAACTTGCAAGATGCATTCGACGAATTCGTAATTATGTCATGGACATCTTTTTCAGAAAGAAGCGCAAATGTTTCTAACTTTACTTCAGGTGAACGGTATTCTACATATGGTGGATTCACTGTGATGTTATCAATGTCATCCTTTATTAATTCAATCTTTCGACAGAAGTGTTTGCCAAACTCATCCGCCAGTTGGCACGAATCATCATGTGGAGGCAGAGGGTTCTCCTGACGTACTTTACAAAGTGAAGACACAACTTTAAACAGTTTTCTTGAATCGCCCGAACATTGATCACTGAGCTCGGAATAGTGTTTGTGCTTAGCATTGCATGTTCAGTTTGGCAGAATATTTGTTACAAATGCTACGATAAGCATCTCTATCCCTTCGGCGTTTTAATTTCAACATCTTTTTCTCTAATTTTCTTCGTTTAGCCTTTAGGTGTTTAAGCTCTTCGTTGAACCATGGTACTCTTGGTCTGACCACAAGTCCACAACAACCTTTCTTTGCAGAGGAGCATGTTTTTCTAGGATGCGTATAGATCGGACGTGTGAGTTGGAACCATAACATGTTGTATAACGCCAAATGTTTCCAACAAATCAATAAATTTCTTGGCATCACCGTCTGATGAATCATCAAGATGAAAATTGAAATCTCCAGTGATTAGCAGTACTTCAGAGCACATAACAATGCTCTCAAGAAAGGTAGAAAATTCTTACATAAAAATACACTTGGAGAAACAGGGTGAGCCTGGGAATACGGCGGACGGTAGACAGCGACAATTTTGATAGTACGATTGGTTCCAATAAAGTTCCATTCAGAAAATTCGAACGACCGTTTTTCACCGCCATCAACTAAAGAAACTTTAAAATTGTTATTAAACATGACACCAGTACCACCACCTATTCTGTCGGATTGTCTTGGAAAGCTTTTAAAAGAGTAACCAGGCGGAGATAGCGCAGCTATACTAACAGTATCTTTATCTTTTAACCAAGTCTCGGTTATAACGCACCCATCAATCTTCCTACCAACATGCATGATCGACGATGTTCGCAGTCTTGTTTTTTTACGGATCTTGCATTAACATTGGCAAAACGTAATAATTTCTTATGGGAAGAAGGATCAATGTGCATTTGGTGTGTGGTGATTCGGATGCGATTTTTTTCGGCGTTTGACCGTTGGTTGCCATGTGATGAACTAGCAATACGGTGGGTGATTCTCACTGGGATATGATATAGATTGCGATAATCGGGTTTATAATGTCCAGGTTGATTATTAGAGTAATTACGTGACCGGGACATATTAGAACGATCGTTTCCAGTTAGCTCATCAATTTCATCTATTGACTCATTATGCGACGAACAAGTTCTAGATGGGTTAGCCAACTGGCAGTCCAATTGATCGTCGTTTGTTCCCGAAAAAAATCTCGATGGTATTTCTTCTGAATTTCTTCGTTGCAGATCGCCTCTGAAAATCCCCACTGCACGGCCTCGTTTTCTTTGACGACTTTCCAAACTGTTGTAGCTGTTGACTGGTCGCTCTGTTGTTGCTGGATTGACCCCTTTGATTGTATATCCTCTGATCTGTTCCATTTGAAGATCGTCTTTTTTTCAATTAAATTCAAAGGTCTTTATTTATAAAATCATAGGGTAAAATAACATATCCTATGTTACAATTTAAAAAAAAAGAAAAAAGTTCAAGGTATTTAAAGCAATATATTATATTTAAAATGTACTCGGTTAATAAAAGTGTTCATAAAACGGCTAGTGTTTATCTTTGGGCGTTGACTTGACTTATTTCTTAACTTGTATTTCGTTAGTTTAATTTGTGGCATTAGACGATGAAGTGGATGATTACGTACTCAGCCTGGATACTTTCTTGATAATCTTTTTAGCTGGGTTTTCCATAAGGTTGCGTACCATCACACGTTTCGAAGTATATCTGCGTTCATGGCAACGATCTAAGAAGCACTGAATTGTTGTCAATTCACAATCAGCTGCACCATATACTGATAGGCCATAAGTGATGTTAGGTAGCACAATGCTGTTAAAAAGATGGTCAATTGATGTTTGGCTACAACCTTCCTTACGTAATACTCTTATAGTATATAAAGACCTCTGTTTGCCTTAACCAACTTATTTTTTACATGAAAGGTAAACCTACAATCATGCTGAAAGGTAACACCTAGTATAGGAAGAGCTTCGCATTGTGGAATGTTCGAGATAGTAGGATAAGTTTCCTTTTTTCCTTTCTTACAAAATGTTAGTTCCTTACATTTACTAGAATTACATGACATCGAATTTGAATTTGCCCAGTCCATAAACTGAGAGACAAGGTCCTGTGAGCAATCCTTTTCATTCCAGACTGGCGCTATTATGGTTGAGTCATCGGCATATTTATATAGGGCATCTTCACTGCTTTGGTTGATTTCTAAATCATTAAGAAAGATGTTAAATAGAAAAGGGCCACTCACGCTCCCCTGCGTAGTCCCCTTATTAACTGCCTTCCCGTCTCCTGAAAAATCTTTATGTAAAATTGTCCAGACTGCTGCCGCATTTTTAGGGCCGCCCTATTGCTGGTTAGTTGACCCAGTAAAAACCCCTGGCCGACAGATCTCCGGTTAGTTCTGCTGGACAATTCTCTTAAGCCAGATGCCGGCGCAGGTATATTTGGAAGCGATGACTGAAATATCTCATGCTGTTTCTTGCCATAATCTTGTAATTGCTTGGTGAAAGAATTGACTGATGGAGTTGATTTGGAAGACATATCAACTTGAGGGCAAGTAGGCATGTCAATACGTGGGTTTACATTAGTCATTGGATGAGATATTTTATTACTGACATATTGTTTTTCCCTATAGTCTTGTAATTGGTCATGGAAAGATTTACCAAAATTAACATTTGTCTCGTCAATTGTGGAACTCGATTTGGAAGGTAAAGTGTCGACTTCAGGGCGATTAGGCGTATTTGTGCGTGAGTTTGTATTGTTTGATGTCACTGAACCAGGACATTCTTCCTTGATAACTGACTCTTTAATGAGGTCTTCGATTTTACGAAGAGAAGATTATATTATTAATGAAGATAATTTATTGTAGTTCTCATCCCTTTCCTGAGACTGGCATTTATTTATCTCTATATCGCGTTGTAGGGAAGAAACAAGCTCCGAAATGGCTTCGATTCGACTTTGGTAGGGTTGTTCACCATTACAGTCACCACCTCCACTGCCGCCTACTTGTTTAAAGCCGACTTCATCACCTTCCGTTTTATTTTGACAGCTCTCTAAACATCCTCTCTAGGCGTCCTATAACAATGGCACCTGATTGGTTCTCAAAAGTCCTTAAATAATTACATCACAACATCTCCCTCTTACTTTAACTTAAATTCAACATTATTTACAAAACAGCATAAAACCGAGTCGCTATGCTAATTGTACACATTTAAAAATATCATCGATCATTGTTAATAGTTCCATTCCCGATGAAATCTGGCTGTCTTCTGTTTCTTTGAGGGTATCTTTGCAATAGAAGTTCTCGAATATCATGGTGTTGATGATCATCATCCACGGATTCTTCTTCTGAATCTATCACTTCTTCTTTATTGTCTCTGTTGATAGTTCCTATGAATTTCTTTAGAAAAGAGATGTGCCGCGTGATGTTCTTATCACCTCTTTGGGCTGTCACAGAGCTTCCCTTGATTGATATGACTTTATATGGTGGTGGATCGTACAAAGTTGAAAACTTGTTTTTCTTAGACTGTCGCACAAGAACTGTATCCCCAACTTCTATATTTGCTTCTTTTGCTTTAAGGGTTTTGTCGGGCTTTCTCTCTACTTCCTCCTTTCTTTTAGATGTTTCAATTGGCGTAGGGTTCTCAGTTACTGCTGGTATTCCACTGTGGATAACCCGATTGAAAAGCAGTTCTGCCGGAGCTACTCCTGTCGTCGTATGCGAGGTTGTTCGATAGCTAAGTAAAAACCTGTATATAGCCTGCCTCCAGTCTTCTCCTTGAATCTTAGCAGTTCGGATTGCTTTATTCAGTGCCTTCATGAATGACTCAGCCTCTCCATTCGCTTGAGGCCAGAGGTGTGTAATTCGATGGTGTGTGATGCCTTGTGCTTTAAAATAGTCACTTACATGTATCTCATGACCATGAAATGGAGGGCCATTGTCAGAGGTTATTTTCGTGGGCAAACCATGAGTAGCACATATTTTATCCATTTTGGAGATGACTGACGAGGCTGTCGTTGACTGCATTATTTCTACCTCGGGAAACGTCGAGTAACTGTCTATCATTACAAATATCATTTCCCCCGTTGGGAAGGGACCGCAGAAGTCCATATGTAGATGAGTCTATGGCCTTGTTGGTGTCTCTGTGATACGTAGTGAAGGTGGTGGTGTAGCAATACCAGAGGCCTGGCAGGGAAGGCAAGCTTTGACGAGGTCTTTAATTCTTTGTCGATGTTAGGCCACCACACTTTGGTTCGCAACAGTTGTTTCATTTTAACCATCCCTTGATGTCCTTGGTGTGCAATATTCAAAGTTTTCTTTCTCAAGACAGAGGGCATTACAATGCGATCATAGAACCACACCATTTGTTGTAAGTGATAATTCATGTCGTAGGCGGTGAAAAGGCTTCAAACTGATGTTATTGGTTGGCCAGCGATTCGTTTGAAATGATTGGAGGACTCTTTGCAACTGTGGATCTTTTGTAGTGGTCTCTTCAATCTCGGCCATAGTCATAGCTTTTGGTACTGCATGTACAGCGACAAAATTAACATACTGATCAGCGACGTTTTCTTTGCTTTTGGTGGGCTAGGTATGGGCATTCGTGACAGAATGTCAGCAGGATTACCATCTCCCTTGCGATATCGAACTGTGAAGTCATATTGTTGAAGACGAAGAACCCAACGCTCGATCCTAGCTGGAGGTTTAGATTTGGGTGAAAATAGGATCTCTAGGGCTTTGTGGTCAGTAAATAGTTGGAATTGTGTGCCAATCAAATACATATGAAAACGTTCACAACCCCCACACTAAGGCCAGGGCTTCACGTTCTGTTTGTGAATATCGTTGTTCCGTTTCTGTTAATGATCTACTTACATATGTGACATTTCGAACCACCCCTTTTTCATCTACGTTAGAAAGGATTGCACCTAGACCAAAAGGGCTTGCATCGACTGTTAGTTGTGTTGCTTGTTTTGGATTGTAATAGGCCATAATGCAATCCTGAGATATAGCAGTCTTGATCGCCTGGAATGCTTGCTGCTGACAGTCATTCCATGACCATTTAACGCCTTGTTTAATTAGTGCACGAAGTGCTGTGTTACAGTGGCAAAATCCTGCAAGAAACGTGAGCAGTAGGTCGCAAGTCCCAGAAAACTGCGCAGTTGATGGACGTTCTCCGGGGCTCTGGTTGCTTGAATGGCAGCTACATGTATTTTCGTTTGATCAGCTTTCAGCCCATCTTTTGTGAGAATATATCCATAGAACCATAGGGAGTCTTGGCAAAAAAAGACACTTGGATGGGTTAACCCATGCACACTGGTGTAGACGGGCAAACAATGCCTTGAGACGTTCGTCGTGTTCTTGTTCAGTTCGACCCCATAGGATGATATCATCGGCTATATTGCGAGTGCCTGGGAGACCCTAGCCTGCGGGCAGCTAGGCCCTCCTGTTGCTGTGAAATGTGGGTTTCAAGCATGGGGGTTTTTCATCACTCGCGGCCGTCAGAGGCCGCGTATTTCTATTGGTCGAATTTGGCGGCCGCGAGTTTCTATTGGTCGAACAAAATTAATGCAGAATAAATTATTTTTAAAGTTATTGTTTACGGACTTCAACAATGCGTGGAGTGAGACATATTTCAACAAGACGGCTATTAAAGACGCCGTTAGCTCTTAATATTTTTAAAACACATCGCTGTGGAACAAAAGAAAAGAAATAGCAAAGTATAGATTCGGGTTGAAACTCCATGAATCTCTCTGTCTGTCAGTGGCTGGCTTTATAATACAGAAGCAAGTGTCGTCACTTTCATCACTAATCGAGCCCCGTCCGTCGCCTTGACTCAATAATAATGTGCCGTTCAAAACGTCAAAACATATTAATAAGAGGAGATTACACATTCACTTAATTCGTGTAATAAAGATTATTGCTAAATGAGGTATAAGCTCTTTGTCAAACGAAGTTTCTTTCTGCCATTAAATGTCTGTGCTATTGTCTGGAACTTAATTGATATTATCCAATTTGTGTGTCAGTGCGTCTGTATTTAATATTTATATTAGTCGAAGCCGACTGGCTCGAGGCTACCAGTTATTCAGTTCAGAATGACCCAGTTTTTTAACTCAACAGCCAAAAGGAAAGTCTTGCTAAATTTGATAAAACACCTGTTTTTTCTGAACTATTACAACATGTATATGTCGCCGTTTAGACTATAATGATACGCACCTGGTTCTACTATGTTGGCTATCTTTGAAAGCGTCTGAAAGTGTCTATATGTTCATTAAGTTAGGTTTTCGCACCTTCCCTAGCTACGAAGGAGCGTAACTCATTGCATGTTCGTTCGTATACAGCAGTTCGTGAAAGTCTTCGTTTTGACCTCTTGCAACTTGCACATTTACACGAGAAGCGCTATCTTGACGATATTTTGTCGCCATCACCTGGATCAGTGAATGCCGTGCAGTGAATCACAAACACCTAATCTCGAATAACGATTTATCAATGTTTCTTGCAAAATCAAAGTTATGTTCGTCTTCCACAAATTAGAGATAGCAAACTAACTATAAGATCTGAGGTTGTCACGATCCAATCTTAGTACATTCAATTTGAAACGTTTATAGCACGCATCGCTAAACTGTTTCGCGACATGTTTTTAGTCTAAAGTTGCATTTTAAACTCCAAACTACATACCCGATAATCGTTAGATGCGTTACAATGCTTCTGGCTTTCTTATAAACAGATTTTTTGAGTTTTCAGTTAACGAGTATAGTGTGATTGTGTGAAATTTACATCTTCGGATTGTGCTTTGAATGAGGATTTTTACACAGACTTCCGGAAGAATGTGATTGGTTTGATCGCGACATTTGCATATTAATTAAGTGGGCGTTATCGATTTACCCCTAGGATTGTTGCAGGCTCTCATTTCACAGCGCCGCGTTGAGAGAGCCTGCTCGCAGGCTAGGGAGACCCCGTAACGCGTTTTGAATTGCGTTCTGGAAAACTTCGCTTGCAGAATTTATGTAAAGGGAGGCGCTTGTATCGGAACAAACCTCTGTGAGTTACGAAGGTCGTAATGGATCTAGCTTCCTTGGTCAATGGAATCTGGTGATATCCAGCCCGAAGATCAACTTTGCTAAACTGCTTTGCATTCTGTTACATGTATATTTGCTTGGGCTGTGATTTTAAGTCCAAATTCTTCGAAAATTTTATGTAGGTCTTTTCTTGCTTTGTCTGCCAATCTGCTGGTTTTGTTCTTTAAAATAGCTAATCCGTCATCTCTATAAAGGCCAATGTTTTATTTGCCAAACTTGTTTTTAAGGTTGCTAAGTTTGAAAAGGCCGACCAATTCGCATACCTCGGCGCCGTCATAGCTGCCCGTTGTTACATCAAATAAGTTTTGGCTGTCCTTTTTAATCCATGTTTTTTCTCGGTTGAAAAGTAGTGATTTTCGTGCGTGTTTAACAATGGAAATGTTTTGCGTGTTTATTTTTGTCAAATTTGCGGCCCATGATAGAGCTCGGTCTAAAAGGTCTTCCGAAATTGATGGGTAAAAGTCGACAATATCAAATGAAATAAAAGTGTGTTTGTTTTTTTCGCTGATGTTTTTAAACCATTCAATTACTTTTTGTGTGTTTCTCCATTGGTTTACCTGTGTGATTTGTCTTAAATCTGAATTTATTTTGTCAAGAATAGTTTTACTAAGTTTTCCTGCTTCGCTTTTAGCTGGGTTTATCAATCGGCATGTTGGGTTGTTTTCGAAATTTTCCTTGTTGTCTTTGAGTGAAATAAAAGCTTCGCGCTTTGTAGTTTGTTCGATTTTGTCACTTATACGAAGTTTGGTGGCGATATGTTTTAGTTCTTCATCAATTTATTTTGCTGTGTCCTCTGATCCATGCTTGTATGTTTTTGTTATGTTATCATGCAAAAGCTTATTGTATGTGTCTGGTGCTGTTTCGTAAATATTTCTAGTTTTGTCTCCGAAAATTAACATGTTAGGTGACGATTTGATTTTCTTTAAGTCATTTGCCAAATGTTGTTGGAAGTGGTTGTTTATTTTGCGAAATTGAATGTTTTCTACTAATTTTATTAAGTCTTCCTCGAAAGGTTTCATTTCTATAATTGTTGGCGATGCTTTATTTGAAGGGAGTCCGAAAGGATTGTTTTCACGTATGTTTTGTTCACCAAAAAGGGAAAAGTAGGCTTTCCATCTCATGCGCTTGATTACACTTTCAGTTTTTTCTATCATGTTTCTCAAATAAACATCTTGTGATGGTATCGGGATGTTCTTTAGCGAATAATCAAATCGAAATTTTCTCATCTTAACTTAAGGTATGGTTTATACGCAAACGAAAGTGCACAACTGTAGTATACAGGTGCGATTATATTCAAACAAACAAAGTGTTGTTCGCGAAATGTCGAAAAGTGCTCAATACCGTAAAGATAGAGCGAATATACTATAAGTGGGCTTACCTCAAATGTTGATGGTCGCTACTGTCAGTTTCACGCTGGGCGATCTTCAGGCGGCTGAAGATTTTCGATTCGGCGCTATCTTAAATAGGTTGAGTTACTTACGTCATTGCATTGGAAGAAAAACTTTGTATTATGAAATCCGAAAAACCCACTTTACTTAACAAAAAATCAGAAATCCTTTCAACATGTCGGCACAAAAACAAGTGTAAGATAAAGAACGTACATGTAGGTGTAGGCAAGAACAAAGGTAGGAATGTACTGTAGGTAGCGCACCATCGACACACACACCGCCATCAACCCACACACCCAGAAGCGTGCCATCAACCCACACACCCATTAGCAATGACGTACAGTAACTCAACCTATTTAAGACAGCGCCGAATCGAAAATCTTCAGCCGCCTGAAGATCGCCCAGCGTGAAACTGACAGTAGCGACCATCAACATATATATATATATATATATATATATATATATATATATATATATATATACGCTCCTTCACTTCGGTGTTGTTGAGCACTCTGTGAAGTTGCCGTGGGTACCTATTAGCGATAATGCAACGCTCACTACCCTTGTGGAAGTTTGAGCACTCTGGGCCCATGCGCACTTCACGCTATCTGAATGTACTTCACCGATGCTGTCCCACATGCGGTTGTCACCGACGATCGCATGTGTATAAGTAATTGATGAAATTCATTCAGATTGTTCCAAGCTACACTGATGAGCTGTTGTACAGCGAAACACCGTGTCTGTAGATTGAACTATATATATATATATATATATACACGTGTATATATATTATTTAGCTCTACAATAAACTTGTATTGAGCACTCTTCTTCTGGGAAATATCCATGATTATCAAGTTATTGTGTATATACATTGTATATTTGTATATATATATACATGTATATAGTATGTATATTGTGTATATACATTGTATATACAGTATATATATACATATATACAAGAGGATAGGTTCTGCTTGTGTGTGTCGAGAGTGCTCAATACCATTCAGTAGAGCAAATAATAATAAAAATAAATAAAACAGACTTAATTTTTGCTTCATAGACACTTTAATATTGCTGCATATGACCCGGCTTGTAATTCACCATACTGTACAAGTCAGACTCACCATGGACGCAACTTTTCTTGAGCCTGTACAAACTTGTTAGACAAACAAAGATTCAATGCAATGGCTGTGGCATGAATGGCATCAGGCAAATCACACTCATGACTTCTTCCTCCTCTAAAGGTGTAGATAAAAAAAAATGGACAAGCTAATTATTGCATCAAATATTGGGAAATTTATCATTTAATAAGTTATGATTAATAAGTGGGAGTGATAGAAAATGTATTTCCTGCCTCCAGAGACTTTCACACTCAGAATAAAACAGGAAATCTCACTTCAGGTACAGTACATGTACAATTAGCCAGATGAGAACAGAAAACATTCTAAAATTGTAAACCAAGATAATTAACCAAGCCCAAACTCTTATCAACTCTATTATCAAAAGTTTCCTCTCTGAGGCAATGAGTTTATAAATGAATTTGCAAAAGGGGATATTGGTCATTTTGTCATAGCCAGAGGAGAGTGCATGCTAGAAAATAATTGTGTAAATACATGTAGCAGTTTGTGTTTTTCCCACCCACCATGTATCCCTTCTGAAGACAAACTTAAATATTCTTGAAAATGCAATAAGTAATTAAATAAATGTAAACACAACTTTACAAGGAATAAAATTAAGTAAATGAGTGGCAGGAAGTGCTGTCATCCAGATTGCTTCACAGAAGTGCTGTGCCTCACACACTTCACCCACATGAAGGGATTGGAAAGGCCCTGCATTCAGGCTTTACAAGTGCTGAGCACCCCTCAAACTTAGCCAATGCCTCTCTCTGAAATGGGTTATCCCCATTTCAGACTGCCAGATACATTAGGACACCCTCCTCCCAGTTCAGTTACTTCCTTTGCTAGACTCCTTTTGGAAAAATTATTTACAACCAATGCCAGTCTGTCTCAGTTTCTATACAGTAGTATAGTTTATAGTAATCGAAATATAGTAAGGTTAGATATAAATGTACTGCCGAAACAGAGAATGTAGGAGCCTAATGTTTCAAGAGAAGGCCCTTTGTCAGAGAGTTAACGAGAACGTAGCCTACAGTACATTCTCTGTTTCAGCAGTATATCTAACCATACTATATTTCGATTGTTGTTTCTACACTGCCTATGCAGCACGCTGCTTTTATTTCATTATTTAGTTTACAGTAAGCTCACTGAATACTACAGAAAGTTAAAGTGAAAAGGTTGTAAATTGTTGAGATTTTTAGTAATGAAATACTATGACATTTCGAGCATAGCCATTCATCAAAGTAACACAACCTCAGCAGTTTTATGTTGATTTACTGTGAACCCAGAGAAAAACCCTCAAGGAACAGGAGAGAACCAACAACTCTACTCACATCAAGCTAAGGTTGTCACCCATCCAGGCTTTTAGCCAGGATTTCAAAACTGGCCGTCCAAAAAAAAATTGTGACAAGACATTTCTGGGGAGGTCCAGGGGTATGCTGCCCTGGAAAATTTTTGAATTTTGGGTCTCTGAAACAGCGTTTCCACGTTTTGAGGGCACTTTTAAGAAAAATAAAAAGGTCTGAAAACACAAACGACCAGTTAAATTAAAACATCTTTATAATGTATCTCGTGGTCAGTTGCTGTTTGGTCCCACAAGATGAGGAGTCTTGGAACAGGTGAGCGTGTCAAACTTATTGAAGAACGGTTTTCTTAAGCAACATGGTTGCTACCTCATGTTAGAGCCACATAATGGTATACATATACGTGGTTAAATCGATCTCGCAAGGTGCAATCAATCATCATATCTGCATCACAGAATAAAGTCTTTATTCTGTGTCTGCATGGTCTTGGCAAAAATAAGTAATAAAACCTACACAATAGCTGAAGTAAACAGCAGCTAACAGAAATCTAGAAACATCAGAAAGGGGGAAACCTGTAGTTGTTGTTTGAGTTGAATATTTTGCTTAGGCCGTCCATGGCCGTCCCATACAAAAAGTAGCCGTCCAAAAACCTGATTTTTCGAAAGTGGCCGTCCATAGGACGGCTGGACGGCCACCTGGCTAAAAGCCCGCACCCATCCAAGTACACTAGTAACCCTTTTTTTTGCCTCTTCTGTGTGCTTTATATGGAAATATGACTGTTGACCAGGCTTTACAAGTAATGAAGGTGACCATTTAATAGATGCAGTTAAACATTATATTAAACAAAGAAGTTTGACTGTACTGTGGCCGTGTTTTCCCATCGTCGTATTTACAACAGATAACTCTAAACTTTTTTAAATTATTTAAGGAAGATTTTAAGTGATTAGGATTTGCCATCTGACAACAATTCAAGCGGTTAATTATGTAGGATGTAACTTTGAAACATAAACGTCAATGATAAAAATATTAGTATTCTACTTGAACACAGTCTCTTACACAATTTTATATAGTCGAAAAAGCTACAGTAGGCGCCAAAAACAATTAAATTTTTATACTGTTAACAACGAAATGATATTAAAGAAACACATACCGTCCGCTGTTTATTAAGCTCATTTGCACGGAGAATCGCTAGATAACTTTGCACCACAATAAATTACATTCCCATGTCGACATACTATTCTTTTCTTTTCTTAAAATTGTATCAAACTTCAACTGCATAGCAAAAGGCAACAACAACACAAGCTGAACAACTCGGTAAGACGGTAACTGGTGGCACAAAGCCACAAACAGCAGGGAATTTTGTCTACGCATGCGTCGCGCGAGTTGTCGTGGGGAGTCTGGGGACTTCAAAAACATAAACAAAGATGGCGGTAAATGTTTTCCCCCACAACCCTTATGGCCTTATTTCCCCCAGAAAAAGGTGTATAGTTTGTAAAACGGCTTGTGAAAGGACACTGGAAACAGTCAGAAGCAGCCTCCCACAACGTGAAGAAATAGAAAGATATTTTAGTGAATCGTACGATATTAAATTGGGTGACAACGACTTGTATTCAACATGCCGTGGCTTCAAATGCACGCAGTTTAATTGAGCTCAAAGCCACATTTCCACTACCCTGGGTGCCAGAGGTTCTTCCACGCTCGTAGGGACTTGGGGATACGGGAGGTTACCAGGCGGTAAATTTGCAAGGCGAGCGGGAAGAACCTCTGGAACACCGAGCCGTTTCTCTGATCGCGCCGAGCCAATTAAAAGGATGTCTGGGTCAGTACGTTCCAAAATCTGGACGTAAGACGTTGATTGGTCAAGCGAAGGATCTTTTTTTAATAATAAGTTTCATTGGCTATCGTACACCTCTATTAATAACATGAGTGTAATATTCAACACCGTCTAGAAGGTGCAGTCATCAGCAGTGATTTCCTTGTATCTCTGTTTTGGAGCCTATACTTTCGCTTCACGTTGATATACAACTCACTTTTTTTGGAATGCCTTTGCTCTCTAGTGAGGATTTTTTTGATTGCGTGGGAAAAGTCTTGACTCGTTACTACCATCAAAGCGTTCAGCGACGAGACGTCTTCGTCATTGAAAATATATATAACAACCAACAAGATAGCATCGTTGAAATATATCCTGTACGTATGTTGTTAGAAATCTATAAGCTTTCATTTGAAGTGTAGTTCAAGTCGTTCAAGTTCCTGAGTTTAATATAATTAAATATCTGAAATTCTATAACCGACTTCCTGTGAGACGTTAAGTAAATAAATATTTATTTATTATTGAGTGAACATTTTGGACATTTGAAAAAGTTCCATATAACCCAGAAACATAAGCCATACATCAAAGGGAAGCTTATGAAATTTATAACAACATACGTACAAGTTATCGTTCAACAATGCATAGTTTGGAAGTTAAACTGTCTGAGTGTCTGCATGACAAGTAACAGACGGCGGATTTCAAAGTTTATAGTGAATATCGGGCACCGCAGCGTCACTTCGCCCGAACTAAAATCAAACAGTTTTATTAAATTTGAGCAATTTTTAGTGGTCTAATGTATAGAAGACTTTCGAGACGATAGCATTATTACTTATTTGAGAAATACAAAATAGAGTTGACTCTAGATTATTAAATATCATTACCCGTACGGCCCTCGGGAACGGCGGTTTCAAATTTCAAACAAAACAGTTGTTGAAGTCGCCATAACTTAATCGGACAGAGGATTGTTTCGGATTAGAATCAGGCGTACAAACATAACATCTTGAGTTGGGAAGAAGCCCGAAGCATGTGCTCGTATATTATTTTCTACAATTACATGACAGATAATTATTACATAAATTATAGTAGTGTTCACGTGATGATGTCGTGTTCATCAGTTTATGTTCAACACTCCCACTTAAATTGATAATCATATAACAATAACAATAGTACAATACATTATGTTTACATTATTATTTATTTATTTAATTTTCTTAATCAAATTATACGAATCAAAAATAACTATAAACACAACTAATTACAACCTTGTGTAGTATCTAAATACGTGGATTTGGACATGCGTTGAATATGAAAAATGCTTTAATGTCCTATAAGAGCTTTAATAAACTTACTTAACTTAATCCTAGTTACAGGCTTTGTGAAGATGTCTGACAAGTTTTCTTCGGAAGCTATGTATCTAATATCTACAACTCTGGACTGAACCTCAGATCTTATAAAGTGGTACCTAATGTCTATGTGTTTTGACCTTTGGTGCTGTACAGGATTCTTTGCTAAGAAAATGGCACTCTGATTGTCACAATAGATAGTAGTTGGACTGAGAGTAAGTGTGCTGACAAGCTCTCCTAGAAAATGCCTTAGAAATCTAGCTTCTTGGATAGCTGATGCCAAAGCCATGTACTCGGCTTCACAAGTTGACAATGCCACTGTTGGCTGTTTTCTGCTCTTCCAAGAGATAGCAGAACCGTTTTCGGATAGTTTGAACACATATCCTGTGATGCTTTTGCGATCCTCAGATGACCCCCAATCTGCATCACAATAACCTATAAGTTTCAGGCCATTTTTTGATTTCCTAAATGTGAGCTTATTTCCTAAAGTTCCTTTAAGATAGCGAAGTACGTGCTTAGTCATACAGAGATGGGCATTTGTAGGATTAGACATGTACTGAGATAACTTAGTCACAATGAATGACAAGTCAGGCCTAGTTGATGTCATTACGTATATCAAACTGCCTACAATTTCCTGATAGAGTTTCTTATCAGCAAATTCTTCCTGATTCTCAATACTAGTCTTATTCACTCCTAATTCACTTGGGGTTGCCCTTGGCTTGCAATCTTCCATTTGGAACCTATTCAAAATCCTTTTAATGTATTTTGTTTGATCCATAGTTATAGTATTGCCATTAAAAGAGAAATTGATAGCAAGAAACCATGAAAGTCTACCTAGATCCTTCATCTTAAAGCTACAACTCAAATTCGTTTTTACTTCATTTAGTAGGGGCATTGAATTTGAAGCAATGATAATATCATCTACCCATATCAGCACAATAATAATTGCATCATTATGTTGCCTGACATAGACACAGGGGTCGGAAACAAGTTGTGAAAATCCATCACTGATCAAGGAAGTGTGCAACATATTGTTCCAGTTGCGTCCACTTTGTTTCAGACCATAAAGACTCTTATTTAATTTGCAAACTAGCTTTTCCCTTGTCTCACTGTATTTGGCGAACCCTTCTGGTTGTTCAACATACAGTTCACAGTCTATTGGTGCATTTAGATATGCAGTTTTGACATCCATTTGATGCACTTGCATATTTAGATCCAGAGCTAATTGCATTAACATACGGATTGAACTTATCTTTGCAGTAGGTGAAAAGGTTTCAAAATAATCGACTTCGGGTACTTGTGAATATCCTTTAGCTACGTAACGTGCTTTATACCTTTGCTCACCATTTTGACTTTCCTTCACCGTATACACCCAACGAGCTCCCACTACACTCTTACCTTCAGGTAATTTTGTGAGTGTGTAGGTATCGTTTTCTCTTAAAGACTCCATCTCTTCACTCATAGCCTTATGCCATTTTTTGGAATCTTGTGACTTAATTGCCTCTGCATAGGTTTTGGGGTAATCTGATGTAGCACAACAATAGTCTACACTATAGTTTATCAGATCATTGTCATTTTGCTCATCGTCTACTATGTAATCATTTAAATGATCAGGTGGTCTTCTGTTACATCTTACAGGGTATCTTAAATTTAGGTTTCCTGCACCTGGTAGAGCTGGCTGCTCAACAATTTCAGGCTCGAGTGGGCCTACAACAGCATTTTGAGGTTGAGGAATAACAATTTCCTCCTCAGGCCCTACTGGAGGTGGGACATGTTCCTCCTCAGGCCCTACTAGAGGTGGCACATTGTCCTTACCTTTGAAATTTTCCCACTTTCTGGGAAATATACCAAATAGGCCGGACTGCCCTTGTCATACCCAAAGAATATACCCTTCTCACATCTTGCATCAAGTTTTGCCTTATTCTGAGTGTATGTAAAACAGTCGGTGCCAAAGATAGCCATATTAGATATATTTGGCTTCTTTTTGGTTAGCGCCTGGTAAGGGGTTTGTTTTATGCGACTGTTGTAACACCTGTTACGAACATAAGTTGCAGTCAAAACTGCATACGGCCAAAATTTCTTGTCAAGATTTGCACTTATAAGCAGGCACCTAGCCATTTCAAAAAGTGTTCGCCAATTCCTTTCTGCAGTCCCATTTTGTTGTGGGGAATAAGGAGCAGAGGTCTCATGCTTAATTTGATTTTTCACAAGAAGAGACTTATATGCATGGCTGGTAAACTCTGTTCCATTATCAGATCTAATGCATTTTATATTTCCATAAGGAGAAGAATCTGCGAGAAATTTCTCTGTGGCACTTAAAGTATCAGATTTATTCTTCAAGAAATAGGTAAAGGCGGTTCCTGAATAATCATCAGTTAGACCTAAAACATACTTAAAGCCTTCGTCAGATTCTGGGGTAATCGGACCTGCCAGATCTGCATGCACTAACTCTAAAGGGGCTTTTGCCTTACTGTCAGGATCCTTATTCCTGATGTTGGTCATTTTCCCCAAGGTACACACCTCACAATCTCCTAGCTTTGTCTTATCACTGATTGACATGCCGTCAACAACATTCTCCAGCTCTAAAGTATCCTTAACGTTGCAGTGCCCTAAAATTTCATGCCATGTTTGTAAATCATGTTTCTTAAACTTGACGGAGCATAAATAATATAAGCGACCTCTCTTATGAATATCAAAATCTGTACCATCACATGCGCTTAAAACTGCTTGACCTGGCTGAAAAGAGACTGATGCACCATTATCAGATGCTGCCTGTACTGAAAAAATATCTTGGTTAAATGAAGGTATATATAATGCATTTTGTAAGGTTACATTATGTTGATTACCTACTCTATCGTATAGTTGGACCTTTGCGTCTCCTCTATTTAAAGCTATGTTATTACGCCTAGTGCCATCTGCTAACTCGATAAAATGCACTTCTGGATTAAACTTTTTATCAAAATTTGTAAACTTGCTTTTATCGTTCACTATGTGGGTCGTAGCGCCACAATCTACAAGTAAACTTGCCTTCAAGTAGTCCACATCGTGGTCGTTGTCTGCAGGTACATCACTAACTTTGAATACAAAAGATTGTTCCCGATCTTTAACAGTCTTCACCGAGTTCCTGTCAGTTTCTTGGTCGAGGTTCTTCTTTCGGCATTCCTTCGTATTGTGGGTCCTCGTCCTACAATTGTGGCACCATTTCTTGGATCTTGTGCATTGGTCTGCCTTGTGTCCTGGTAACTTGCACGCATAGCACTTGAACTTCGCGTTATAAAAACCCGTCTTCATAACGTTGTCCCTCGATGTTGGTTTCTCGTTTTCTTCAAACGCCCGCAGTGCGACTTTAAATTCGGTGTATGATGGTTGCTTGTCTTTTTGCGTGATGACCGTATTAAACGCCTTAAAGTCTTGAGGTAGTCCTTTCAAGACCATTGCTATTAAAAGAGCATCGCCAACTGTTTCTCCGGCATTCTTTAAGGTGGTATTGGACAAAAAAAGTTTTTTTCTTTAATATTGGTTTATCTAAAGATATCTTGGCAGAAATATATAGGATATGTTTCCCTGATGTTAAAAAGCTAAGTAAGACATGCGTTGTTACCATGGTATCCAAGCAACAACCCCCTAGTGAGCAAAATATAGCACTTGCGGTGGACAAGATTCTATGAGAACTAACGGTCTGACAAACACTAAACAAAGGTTAATGTAAAGCACACACACAGATCTATGCTGTAAACCTAAAAAAAAGTACAAAATTATAAATATTTTCGATAAAAATGTTATTTTTTTGAAAAGATGGCTGATTTTTATTCATAAGGCTACAAAACAAGAACTTTTTAACAATGAATAACATTCATTATGCAATATATTTGAGGTTTGCAACATAGATCCGTTCATATTACACAGCCTCTAAAAAAGTTTAAAGCATTACATCAAATATTGAATGCGCTAGCGTGTTTGGCGTCCAGGTACTATTACCAAATTAGGCAACTGAGAAAATCGTGTTTAGAAATTTGAAACCACCATGCTGGCTGAAAACACAATTCCGGCAAAATGCATTTAAAGGTTACAGTTAAAAACAATATTCAAATTATTACCCAAATTTGTCCCTATGTCAACATAATCTAATTGTTTTCCATTAAAAAGCCCCAGCTTTACATGGGACTCGGTTCATATTTAAAGTTGTCTGCCCACTGTCTGGTTTCTTCTCTGAGAGGATAGTTGTACAAACGTGTATAAATAAACCATTTGGTTTCGACGTTGGGTTATTTCACTGGTCTGTGTCAATTGTTCGTGACTATTTTAGATTCCTATATCTATACTTTAGATGCATATTTTTTACGCGAAAAGTATGATCCGTAACCTATTGGGTTTGTTGTTTACAGTTTGGTCTGAATAATATTATTTGTCGGCGAGACGGAAAGGAATGTGGAACGTTTCTTCCTCGGCTTCGAGTACTGCTTATTGTTTACTTTCAGTGGATAGTTTTTGTTTGGGGATGTTGCAAATGTTTAGAGGACTAGATATATAGTTTAATATGTGTGTCAGAAAGTGTACAGAAAAGGTAAACCAGCTTTAGATATTTATCAGTTGTTGTGAAAATTATGGTGCCGTCTGAAACTGACTCGTCTTAATTTATACCGTTTCTGGCCGGTTTGGAAAGCGTCTTTTCAAACCGTTTCTGTGACATTAGTGAAGATTATTTTCATCTAAGAATGTTACTGACAGTCTGGCGATCATTTTGACAGTAACTTTGCTCAAGAAACACTTTAAAATATGACAGTATAAGTATAAGTACTCTGCAATAAAAATGGCATGAGCCGTAGCCCAATGTAAATAACAAGGGGAATTACACCGTACTCAAACAGCAAGTACAAAAGGGAAACCGAAATACAACCTAAGCGAGAGATTACACAGTCACACTTATGTCTCTAAGTTTTAAAAATTCCTTTTCTTCGACACTTATTGAGCTAGGGACAAATTTGTGTTTTACAACATGGCGGACGCTCCTAGTTTCCTGTCGTGACAGCCTCCCCCATTAGCTTGAAGCCAGAGGATCTGTAAGTTATTCTACAAGATCAGGAGATCGGTATCATTGGTCTTTATAATGTCCTCACCAGCTATAACACGACAATGTGGAAACTGAGAAGTACTCGGAAGCAGTTCCATGAGAGCCATGAAACACATCCACTCGTTGCAAAACTCTCTCGCTAATCAACCGTTAAGAAAATATTCAAATAGACCCGCCCGCGATGAAAAAAACATGTTTAGAAAAGGATATACGTCATGAAAGGAATTGTATAGCTTCTTTTTTTAAAGTTAGACAGAAGGGGGTAAATAGAGGTACGGCAATTAGCGTAAAACGGGGGAAAATCTGCTCTGCGTTGCGATGAAAACGGACACCATTTTCATTACCTCGCTATAAAGAACGTATCGTTGGCGTTAAATTAGTGAAAATACTCAGGAAATACACTTGCCCGTGGAAAGTTAGATAGTTGAGGATGTCTATTTCACAAAAATAAGAAATTCCAAGACCCCCTTAATGCGGCTGTGGCCGCCTCGGCTCTTAGTAAATAGTCAGTCACACTCTCGGCTTCACTTTTGCTCAGCGTGGTTAGTTCGGTATAGAGCGAGATCACTTTCGGTTTACCGCTCGACATATAATGTTCCCTGAGTATGCCAATGGCCTTCTTGCCGTCGTCTTTGGCATCTCTCATGACTAGAGCGAGTGACCGATCGTCCAATACTTGAATAAGTTCAGCATAAACATCGGCATTTTTTGTGCCATCTGGATCTTCGCTTTCCACAGTAGATTTTAACTTTAAAATGTGGAGATAACCCATGAATTTCGTTTCCCATAGTTCGTATTTCCATTCGTCTCCATCGAATAAGTTTCTCGCCCTGGGCCCATAACCTGTTGAAGTCGCCATAACTTAATCGGACAGAGGATTGTTTCGGATTAGAATCAGACGTACAAACATAACATCTTGAGTTGGGAAGAAGCCCGAAGCATGTGCTCGTATATTATTTTCTACAATTACATGACAGATAATTATTACATAAATTATAGTAGTGTTCACGTGATGATGTCGTGTTCATCAGTTTATGTTCAACAACAGTAAAACACGGCTCGGTCACAGAATAAGGATCAACCAGAAGTCCGACTCGCGGAAAAAAGTGTCCCATTATTTTTATGCGCATGCGCCAGTCGGCCATTTTGAAAGTAAGTGTCCCCGGAAAATTAGCCTTCTCGTCCTTGCGACCCTCTGGCTCCTGTAATCAATTACTCTTGGCCGTCTTGTGACCTTTTAATTAACTTCATATTATTATCTATATATATAAATAATATTCAGTTAAGTAAATAAGTAATTTACTTTAGAAAACGATTCTTTGGATTTGAAATTCTTTGACCACGGGGTTATTAAAACTTCAGTACGCGGATACTACGGGTAAAACTCCGTGGCAAAAAAGTCCTGCACTCACGAAGCTGTCGGCATAATCCAGAATTGTATAAACTCCACATTTGTTTATAGAAGAAGATGGCTAAAATTTTCGGAACTACGCATTGTTGAAATACATCGGGTACGTATGTTGTTAGAAATTTTATAAGCTTTCATTCGGTATATATTTCAAATCGTAGTGTTACCTGTAACTTTTTAAAATGTTCAAAATGTTCTCACCGTTGACCATAAAAGTTTTAATATTTTTTAATATGTTGAAAAGGTATGATCACTAATTTGCACCAAAAACGTTTTCAACTTCAACTAGAAATCTGCAAACGTTTCCACTCCTTTCATATTTGAATTAGCTTTTGTTTAAGAAATATCTGAGGTTCATACCAGAAGTCTTTCTGAGGTTATAGCAAACACCAAAACAGCAAAAGGCAAAACAAACTTAAGAAATTCATCCATTTCAGACGGTCCAGACCAAAATAATGTTTTTTTATTCTTTAAAATACTTCCCGGCGAGAAAATTAAAAGTTCTGACATGAATGGCACTTCACAGTATCCTATGTTTAATATGTTGTTCAGGGTTGTGCGTTTAGTATTTAAAAACAAATATCCAAAATTCTACAACACTTGTGAGGAGTCCATTTCCCATCATATAATTCTTATTTTACGAACAATGGTGTGCACATTTTGAACATTTTAAAAAGTTACAGGTAACACTAAAGTTTGAACTATACACCGAATGAAAGCTTATAAACTGATTTCTAACAACATATACGTACTCGATGTACTTCAACAATGCGTAGTTCCGAAATTTTTTGCCATCTTTTTCTATAAACAAATGTGTCGGCATAATCGAGAAATGTAAAGCCCGCTTCATGAGTGCAGGACTTTTTTGCCACGGACTCTTACCCGTAGTATCTGCGTACTGAAGTTTTAATAACCTTGTGGTCAAAGAATTTTATTTCCAAAGAACCATTTTCTAAAGTAAATTACTTATTTACTTAACTAAATATTATTTATATATATATATATAACAATATAAATTTAATTAAAAGGTCACAAGAAGGCCAAGAGTAATTGAATACGGGAGCCCGAGGGTCGCAAGGACGAGAGGGCTAATTTCCTGGGGGCACTTACTTTCAAAATGGCGCCGGGATCGCAGGCTGACATTTCGCGAGGACACTTACATCAAAGGTGCCGACGCTGAGTCGGACTTCTGGTTGATCCTTATTCTGTGGCTCGGTGTTCCAGAGGTTTTTCGCGCTCGCCTTTCGGGTTGGCCCCTCCCACTTTACCGCCTGGCTTCCTCGTGTGTCCCCGTTATCCCCCACGAGCGTCGAAAAACCTCTGGCACCCAGGGTACATTTCCACAATTTTTAGAACAAAAAAGTGTCGTTAAAATTTAAGAAAATCAACTAAAGACTGACAATCGGTAAAAAATATTTTGAGGCAATCGATCGGGCAGATTTTGCAGAAATTGACAATATTTGCATGTCGTCGCCGCAATGAAATTAGTTCTGTAGGCATGTCTAACTTTATTGTAAGATCTGAGTGAGACAAAAAAACTGATTATATATTTCTATGAACGAACGGAATTATACATAAATTTAGCACAACGTTGTGGCAGTTAAGAGGTCTTGCTCGACATAAGACAGAATCTGAGCGCGTTTTAAAGATAGCACAAACTAGTAAACATCTTTACGTCCGATTTTATCTGCTATTGGAACTCATTCTTATAACTTAGCTAAGTTTCTCGTTCCACTTCTCTCTCCAATTTCTCTAGGCTCTTATGTTATTAACGATACTTTTTCTTTTATTCAAGATCTTTTTTCTCTTAATCTTAATTCTAATAATCTTATTATGGCTAGTTTTGACATCAAATCTCTTTTCACTAACATACCGATTGATGAAACCATCAATATTATCCTTGATTCGCTATTCTCTACCACACAATTTTTTCACGGTTTTTCGCGCGATGAGTTTAGAAATCTCCTTAACTTTTCAGTTAAAGATTGTCATTTTATGTTTAACGGCCAATTTTATGATCAAATTGACGGAATCGCCATGGGGTCACCCCTTGGCCCACTTTTTGCCAGCATTTTCCTTTGTCATCACGAACAAAATTGGCTTAACAATTGTCCCGCTCAGTTTAAACCTGTGTATTATAGGCGTTATGTTGATGACTCGTTTATTTTATTCAAATCGCCGGACCATATTAAACCTTTTCTTGAGTACCTAAATTCTCAACACACCTGCATAAATTTTACTTGCGAAATCGAATCTAATAAATCACTTCCATTTCTTGATATTAATTTGCAACGCTCCAATGGTTCTTTCGTTACTTCGGTTTACCGAAAACCAACATTTACAGACCTGTTTACTAATTTCGAGAGCTTCTTACCGATTATTTATAAGAAAGGTCATATTTACACTCTCCTTTTTCGCTATTTTCACATAAGTTCATCTTATTCTATTTTTCACGATGAACTCGAAAAGCTTAAAATTTTACTTAAACAAAATGGATATCCGGCTAAATTTTTAGATCATTGTTTTCGAATTTTTTTGGATAAAATATTTTATCTCCCGGTTAAAATCCTCACAGCTCCTAAACTATCACTCTCTCTAATTTTACCATACACTGGAGATCATGGTCTACAAATTCGTCAACAAGTCAAAAAATTACTAGCTTCAGCCTTTCCTCACATCCAACTTCGCGTTATCTTCCGACCTGTCTGTCGCTTGTCGAGTTTTTCCCGTTTCAAAGACCGACTGCCACTTAGATTTCGATCCCGTGTCGTTTATAAATTTACGTGCCGATGCTGCCAGGCATCGTATGTCGGCGAAACATGCCGACTTCTACACACTAGGGTATCGGAACATATGGGTATTTCGTCCTATACCGGAAAAGCACTTTCAGTGTCTGCCATGTCCAGCATTCTGGCACACAAGATAAAAACTGGACACGATGTTTCTTTTGATGACTTTTCAATTATATCGTCAGGTTCTAACCAATTAGATGTTCTTCTTCGAGAAAGCTTGTTAATTTCTATGTTTAAACCTTCTCTTAACGCTAACATTAGATCATTTCCCTTAGCACTCTTTTAGAAGGTTTTTTTTTTCTTTACGGTGTGGTGTCTCTTCACCAGTTTGACATTTCATTTGTCTTACATCACCTTTTCTGTCACCTTGTCTGTCACCTTATTACTTTCTATTTATGTAACTAGTTAAGCTATTTAAGTCACCTTCATGTATGTATATTTATCACTCTGATGATGTTACGTGTAGTAACGAAACGTTAGTAAATATTTTCAAAATTATTTTGTGTTATGGTTTTGTTTAAAGCAGTATGCTGGGCAATAATATTTCTTACCAGAATTAGATTTCCGCCTGGTTCGTCCATTGCGACAATTTTAACTGATAGTAAACAAGTCTTCGGATGAAAGGAATAAATACATAATTTACCCACTTTCCCCAATTTTCCCATTACGAAATACCTCTCAGATATCAAAAGCAGTAATGGAATAAAATGAAACCAGCATTTAAATTTTGGGGAGGAAGGCAGATTTCGAGTTATAGTCGAATAATCAATTTGACTCCAATGCGGCTTCTTCGTACCATCACTTCATCTTCGATATTTATACACCTTCCTGACTAAATGTCTTCTTTCACCTATCAGAACGTCAGTGTCTTCACTAATTGGACAACATAGTTTAAAACTCTGGTTGACGGACAGATTGTTAGTAAATCTTGAAGATATCATGGTCGTCATACCTTCTCCATATTTTCAAAATTTCGCCACAGACGATACAAAACACGATGAGCCCGCGATATTTTTTAACAGCGCAGATAAAATTCCCTGCTGTTGGTGGCACAGAATCACTGATCTAATAGATTCGTTAATGTAGCCTAGTTTCTATGCCTTCCTCGGTTAACACGTTTCGGAAGTGATCCGAACGGACCCGCTGGGGAAGGCCTAGCAAAATTCGTAAACACTTTCACTTTACAGCTCAGTTGTTTATTGAGGAAGAATTGTGATGTTATGACGTCCTAAGTGTTTCCCGACACTTACTATTTCCATCTGCATAAAATAATACAAGTTTACTCACCTCGGATCGACGAAAGTTCACTGGCCTAGCTTTCTTATCACTAGCTTTCCTTCTGCAACCGCCAAAAGTTGAAAGTTAAACAGTTAAATTTTCATTTCGAGCTACAATTGGAATATATTTCATAATTTCCTTCTTTCGATCGCCAATTCAAGATCTTTGGTAAAATCTTCGCAGACATATTATAAATATGCTTTTTATATAATATATATATATCTCGTTCCCAGAGCCCACGTTCCCCTAACCCAGCGGGCGGGAAACGAGAGGCTCTGGGATAATCCGTTCACGCCATCAAGGCTCAGTATGGCTCGAGTGAAAAGTTGTTTCAACATACGATTGTAAACAAAAAAATGTGCATTTGTCTTACCTCAATGAACTTTCTTATGTATGATACAAAGTCTATGGTATCTTGACATACGCTACAATCGCTTCGCAGTCTTCCTATATAATTAAATTCACTGAATATTATCATTGACTCAGACTTGATGAAATCGCGCGCATATAGCGGGAATACATAGAAAGACTAGTCCCTGGGGACAGGGTGGGGCTGAGATGATAATGAACACACAGGTAGGCTATAAATAGGGGCGGTTATGGGTTTTCAACCACTTCGGCTAAAAAATCGGGGAAGAAAGGACGAAAGTAAAATCCAAAAGTTTTCAGGCGACCGACTTCGCCCCTGTTGGTCTACAGCCCTCTTGGACTTCTTCACTTTTTGTTTCTTCTCCTATGGCACAACAAGAAGTTCCTGCCGATGTTATTCCGCCGCCGGTTGTCGATCCAATCCCTCAAGGGCAAGCTCAACCGGACAACGCTGTCGCCCACCCAGACATCGCGGCAGCCGTCGATAATCCACCAGTTCAGGTTCGTTTATTGTCTTCTTACAGTATGGTTGTGTTCTTGAATAGTTACTAGTTAGCCGAATCAGTTTGGGGGTTTGTTTGGGTTCTTCTTCGCGAAGATACGTGTCGGTTCTTATGTCGTTCGTATTTTTCTTTTCTTCGGTTTGTTTGCCAACCCATTCATTGTGCATGCGATTTCTTCGGAGTTCTTCTCTCGAACTGTTGGGTTCGTTAACACGTTGGTGCCATCAGTAGCTACGGGTTTGGTTTGTTTTTCGGGACGTAAAATCCGTGGTTCCCCTCTGGTATAACCGAACTTAAGCAGCTGACGTTCTTGAGCCACGGACGGCAGTTTTGAGAGTGGCGGCTTGGGTCGAGAACGCCGTTTTCACGCGAAAACGAAGTAATTAAGCAAAAGCGATCGAAGACGGCGACCATCTTAAAAATAGGCACGCAATGCGTACATGTGACTACCGCTGTTAAGCAATAGAAGGAGATAGACTTAAGAAGCATGCCACGAAGTTTTACACAAAGTCAAAATTCAGATTTTTGTACGAAGCCCGGATAGCTTATCTGGTGGATAAACCCTAGCTAGAGAACCACTCTAGTGGTGCTTTTAACAACCCAATTTAACTTCACTGAACAGCACTATCAGATACATAACTATTCAGTGGATAAAATTTTATATTAGGTTGTTCAAACTAGAGAACTTATCAACTAGCTAGATAAACTGTAGAACTTATCAACTACACTATTATTTCCAAGGAGCTGTTTTAATCCCAATGGGAGGGTCAGAGTAACTCCCTTCGCTCGAGTTATTTTAAAGGAGTTATTTTAACACCATTTGTTGGGTTATTGTAACGCCGGCGAAAGGGTAGAATTGCAGGCAATTATCTTTAATCCCCTGAAGGGGGGTCAGAGTAACATCCCCCGGGAGAGTTATTTTACATTTGTATTTTTAACTCCATTTATTGGGTTCGAACAACACAAGGAGTATTTGAAGGAGTTTTATTCACTCTCACACATGGAGTTAAAGCTTGTTGCGTTAACGAGTTGTTGCTGCAAGCTGGTGACGTAACCAGACCTTATATGGTAAACCGCGCCATTTATTCAAAGTGATGACGAAACATCACGCCACTTTTTTCAGTCCGAAGTCCAGAGCTGCAGGACGAAGGTTTTTATATTTTTTTGTCTGAAAAAGAGTTTTTTGAAGAAAATAACGGTAAACCACAACATTTATAACGTCTGAATTGTATCCTTGGAAGACAAAGTTCACCACAACTGTAAATACCACTACTAGGCAGAGCTGAGGACTTTTAATAAAGAAATGTTACGAAGAATATCAAGCTTTGGACACAGTAAGTAAAATTTTATAACGGGTTGCTATAAAAAGTCAGTGTTTTTCAGCATGAACGCCACGACGTTGATTAAAAAAACCTATCAATATCATATGTTTAATATAATATTGTTTCTATTTTTTATGTTCAACTTTTGAGAACCCAATGTAAAAGAAAAAGCATCTCAAACTGGCCAGTCAAATGTGGAAATACAATGGTTCGGGTTTTCGTTTTCGCTGTTATCTGACATGATGTTTGTACTGTTTGAACTGAAACAGTTCGACAAAAACGAAACTACAATGCTGTAATATCATTCTATATAAGGTAAGAAGTCATATAACGATTAAAGTAAATTGTTCACTAAACACATATTTGTCCTAAATATCTAGTCAAAATCGAATTTTTCACGGATTTTTTAAACTTTTAAATCCTTGCGTGTAACTTACATCCGCCGCCATAACCCATGAGCTGTCGTCCTAAATTTTCCCAATCCAATTGAATTTACGATTAATTATTATCAACCTATATTTGGTAGATCTAAAAAGACTATAAAGTATAAACACTTTAAAAAAAGACTAGGGCTACTAGGGAACAGAGGTCTGCAATTAAACCACATTTCTCTGTTTAATAAGCGAACTAACCTTTTTGTACTGAATGAAGGAATGTTTGTGATACAAGTGATGTTTTGTATGCTTCCTGAAGCTACCAAGCAACCTTTCTTGTGAAGTTTTGTTTATTTGAGTTCCCTAATGAGGTCCGACAAGAAATACTGCATGCAACCAAACAATTTAAAATTTGTATGAAATAGTCAAAGAACAGGTATATGCAAAATACATTACTAAATATCAAGTGATCACTAGTTTTGTACGTGCCTTTTATTAAACCCACAAATGAAATCATCTATAAATTAAAGCAATTATGTATTACAAACTATATAAACTCTCTGTTGACCACCATCAATTATATACATATGCAGGTTTCCTATGAAGGTTCTTAACAGCAAAATTTTACTGAATTTGAATTAATTGTACGTATAGTCTAGAGTGCAGATTAGAAAATGCAGAGTACAGAGTTTAGAGTGCAGAGTGCTTGGTGTAGAATGGGTAGAATGGAGAGGTTAGAGTGCACTGAGAGTGGAGAGTGGAGAGTGCACTGAGAGTGCAGCATGCACTGAGAGTGTCGAGTGCACTGAAAATGTAGAATGGAGAGTGCAGAGTGTAGAATGGAGAGTGCAGAGTGTAGAATGGAGAGTGCAGAGTGTAGAATAGAGAGTGTAGAGTGTAGAATGGAGAGTGTTGAGTACAGAGTGCAGACTATAGAGTGTGGAGTGTAGAGTGCAGAGTGCTTAGTGGTGAGTGCAGAGTGGAAAGTACAAGTTGCAGAGTGTAGAGTGCAGAGTGGAGAGTACAAGCTACAGAGTGTAGAAAGCAGAGTGCAGAACGCAGAGTGTAGAATGTACTGTAGAGTTCTTAGTGGAGAGTACAGAGTGTAGAATGTACTGTAGAGTGTGGAGTGCTTAGTGGAGAGTACAGAGTGTAGAATGCAGAGTGCAGAACGCAGAGTGTAGAATGTACTGCAGAGTGTGGAGTGCTTAGTGGAGAGTACAGAGTGTAGATCTAGAATGTACTGTAGAGTGTGGAGTGCTTAGTGGAGAGTACAGAGTGTAGTGTAGAGTGCAGAGCGCTTAGTGGAGAGTACAGAGTGAAGAGTACAGAGTGTAGAATGCAGAGTGCTTAGTGGAGAGTACAGAGTGAAGAGTGCAGTGCAGTGCAGTGCAGTGCAGTGCAGTGCAGTGGAGTGCAGTGCAGTGTAGGTGTCAAGTGTCAAGTACGCGTCTCTTTAGCTCTGTTTATTTCTGCTCCGTTGGTTTTAATAATTGGTCCCCATTATGTAAATTTTGGATTGTTGGTTTGCTAAGTATTTTGTGAACATTCTACATCAAGTTTTGGATCGATTGGTTAGTTTCCGTGGCTTTATTTTTGGATTATTTATTTGACCGTTTGGCCTGTGGCGTATCTGTAGTTCGTGATTTTGTACAAGTATTGTTTCTCCGTGCCACGATTATTTGGTGAGCCCTAATTTTACAGTTCGTTTGGTTTTGGTATTTCTATCCTGTTGTACAAATTTCACTTCTGTTGGTGTAATCAATTTTGAATTATTTATCATTTCGTGTTTGACCGTTGGATTTGTTTTGTCTCACTTGATGTCTCCTAGCAACAGCTAAATTTGAATTTTCTCCGTCAATCCTGACTCTGCAGTTTGGTTATTCATACCAGTTTTGTTGCCATTGTCTCATTATTTTATTGGTACTATTTTGGTTGATCCTGATCTTTTATATTTTGAATTTTACACAAGTTTGTATCGTGCCGTATAACCGTCAAATATTTATCAAGATCAACTGTCTCGTTATATATATACGTCGAAATCTTCGCTTGGTTTTCATCATATATTCTCCTTTTGTTATTTTGAAATCGCTTGCCATTTGTACAGCTGCTTTTTAATTTGGTCCTTTATATCCTGCTATCCAAGTTTTATTCATATCTGAACAGTATAGGTTTTGAATTATTCATGAATTTGTTTTTGACCATTGGTCTTAGCCTGTCTGTTGTCTCGTCGCCTAGCAACAGTGACTTTTTGAATTTACCTGTCTTAGGACGTCTCCTTTGGGCCAAGTTTTATATTGTATTGATTGCTTGGATCTGTTCTATCCACTCGTTATCTTCTCGCAGTTTCCAGTTACTGGTTTTTAAATTATCGTCAACTTTGTTCCGCGCCGCGCCGTTAATAATAATTCTCAGCCGGCTGGTTTATTCTCATCTATATTTTGTCCTTTTAAGTTTCTACACCGGGTACCAACCTTTTATTGATATCAAGTTCATCGCTTGACTTTTCTCTACATTTTGATCATCTTTTGAAAGGATATGTGCAATTGGTTTGGTTTTTATCCGGTTTTTCAGTTCGTAGCGTATTGGGGATTTCCCTTTTTTGTTCGTTGTCAAGGTTTCGTTACTGACAATTCAACTTTCAGCCGAAGCGGGGTTTCCCCCTTATGCACATCAATGTCGTCCGATTCAGATCACTGTTCCAAACAATTTCGCTGCCTCAATTGCTAGTTTTCCTCCTCTTCGCAAGCTGGTCTAAGTGTTCATCGTACCAAACGTCATTGGGTTAAAGATCTGTCGGTTCAATCCGTGTCGGTTGTCCGTTCTTACCCTAAAGGAAAGAAATTTTATTGTTGTATTTGTGAAAACTTTATTGCGAATTTCCCCAATTTCAAGCGTCATTTCCAATCCGTTCATCCTACAACACTTCTCGTCGCCACTGGCCATTGCTCTATTTGCAAACTTGATTTTCCAAACGCCCAAGCCGTCAGCGTCCACTGCCTGCGACAACATGGTATTTCTAAAAAAAAATCGTCTAAATTCCGCCATCCCAGTTCTGTTCGTCGCCTATTAGATCAGAAATTAATTTGGTCTCTCAAGATCTACCAAATGTCTCTCAACAACCAGCCGAAGTCGCCCTCTCCCAATCTCAGTGTGACTCGTCTCCGCCTCCTCTTCTCCGCCGCTCGACTAGACTTCGTCCAAGTAACTATGTCGAAGAAGGAACCTCTAGTCCGCCTAGTGATCCAGACTCGCTGTATCCGTCCACGCCTGCCCTCTCCAACGATGACAGTGCCTTCATTGTCCCTTCTCCATTATCTCCCCTTCCACCCATCTCCCAATTTTCCCAGCAACATCAAGCTTCTACGGAAACGTTGCCACCTGTTTCTCCCGAGCCCATCCCATTGTCGCCAATGACCCAGCTTATACCTCCTGCTTCACCTTTGACTGATCCTAACCCCACCATCATTGTTGACCCCCCTGTTGTTCCTACGGATGGTTCGTCTCCCATTCACCTCCTTAGCAACTCAAATGCCGGTGTAGTTGACTTTCAGAACAGATGGTCTCCCGTCTTCTCAGCGGACTCCTCCTGGCAAGATTTCTCCTCTAAATGCTCTGACGTTGCGGACGATGTCCTCAAGACCAGTGTCTTAACCTCCAAAAAATTCAGACCCACTCCTCGTCGTCCTGACCGTCCAGCCGCCCGTGCTCCTTCCAACAACCGTCGTCACCTTGAGTTCAATCCGATTCTCGCTCGTAGGATCCAAAGTCTCTACAGAATTTCTAAGAAGCGTGCTGCTCGACAGGTTCTTAACAACAACTCGCCTTCCTTTACTGGCACAGCCGATGAGGCAAATGCCTTCTTTACTAAAGTCTTCGACAATAAAGATTGCAATCCTGAACTCATCAAACAGAAGCTTGAAGAGTTTGTCCCAGCTGGCCCCACTGATGACAGTCTTACAGCTAACCCTACTCCAGCAGAAATTACTAAGAAACTCCGTTCTCTATCCAACTCCGCCCCTGGTTCTGACAAAGTCGAATATCGTCACCTTAAAGCTGTTGATCCCAAAGGGGAAATCCTTTCACTCATCTTTGCCAGATGTTTATCCGAATGCGATGTGTCTGCCTCCTGGAAAACTTCTACCACAGTCCTCATCCACAAGAAAGGTTCCTCCGATGATGTGTCCAACTTTCGTCCCATTGTCCTGATGAGTTGCATCTACAAACTCCTCATGAGTATTTTGGCCAATCGTTTGGTGTCTTACTCCATATCCAATGACCTCATGTCTCCTTCCCAGAAGAGTGCACGTCCTTCCGAAGGTTGCTATGAACACACTTTCATTCTCCAATCTTTTGTCCCCGATGCTCAACGTCTCAATAGAGATCTTTGCATTTCCTGGTTGGACCTCCGCAATGCGTTTGGTAGTGTTCCCCATGGTGTCATCGCCACAACTCTATCTCACATTGGTATTCCTCAATCCATCATTGATCTTATTGGCAATGTGTACACCAATGCTTCCACTGAAGTCCGTACTCCAGCTGGAACCAGGGCCGGATTAACCACGTGGCAGATGCGGCATATGCCACGGGCCTCGCGCTTTTGGGGGCATCGCGCTTTACTGGCCACGCCTATTTTTATTGGGACACGCCCATTTTCTATTGGGACACGCCCATTTTAGGGGCCTCGCACATTTAGGGGCCTCGCGAATTTAGGGGCCTCGCGAATTTAGGGGCCTCGCGAATTTAGGGGCCTCGCGAATTTAGGGGCCTCGCGAATTTAGGGGCCTCGCGCATTTAGGGGCCTCACGCATTTAGGGGCCTCGCGAATTTAGGGGCCTGGCACATTTAGGACCTCGCACATTTAAGGGCCTCGCCCCCTAGGCTTGGCCCCAGGAAAATATGCAATATGCATGTAAACTCTAGTTGCGCTGAGCTGTTATATGATGCTGTTTATACTTGTTGAGTGTTGACACAACGACAGGGCCAGACTGAGACAGGCCATTGTCTCGTTTATAATTGATGCCACTCGAACGAGTATATTCAATTGAATACAAGGCGTTGTAACACTGTTCGTAGACAACAGCTTTGAAAATTGCAATTGAACATTGACTGATTTAATTCATATCGAACTGGCAAACTTAAAGGAGGCTGAAGTTTGGTAAGTATTAATTATATTACATTATTACTAGTATAATATTACCGTATATGAAATTTCAAAGCTTGTCAATGTGTCATGCATCTGAATTGACGGAATCTATTATAATTGATATGGTCTACCGTCTACGGGACGTTAAAAGTAAACCGTATACCTAAATGTTACTATGTTAGTGTGTTACATCTTACATGTTGCGTCTTAAAACTGCGTCTATGGACTATGATGATATTATGTAAAATCTCAACCCATTTCCTGCGAGTTAGGAAACCGTAATTCAAGATATTTGTTCACATATATGATATCTGAAAACGCGCAAATGTGTATATGAATTGTATATTATTTGCCTAATATATACTGTGTAGCTGACAATGCCTGACATTGAAATAAGACCCGACTATGCCTTACGGCATGTTCCGCGGGGGGGTGATTTCCCGTTTTTGTCTCATAGTCATAATTATGCACTTTCACCTACGTCACCGTACATGATTAAGCCCGCAGTTTATTTTATCACTTTTAAATTCAGGCTGCGAGCAGGGCTAACACACATCGAATACGTACATATACATACAAGGGTCTTGGGCATGAAGCCGTGAAACTTCGGGAATTTTTTTAAATTTTAGTCTCTGTAACAGTGTAAGTGTAACGGCATTTTAAAAACCTTTTTAGGTACAGAATGCTACAGTAGAGTGAGCAATGAGTTCTGCATGTGGCGGTCGAGACCGAGACAAGAATCGTAAACACGTCTCTGGAGCAGCAAAACGCAAAGCGAAGGAACAACGTGCCGCACGGGAAAGCAACGTATTGAGCAAAGTACCAAAAATCTCAACACTGTTTAGTTCCAATAGCAGCGCTCCAAGCGGTGAGACTAGCGACGCGGACGCCGGTAGTAGCAGTATCTCTATAGAAGTACTCGCGGATGTGCAATCTCAGTATCACTATCATGACGAAGGCGCTAGTGCATCGAGCACAACTGTGTCTGAGACAATACCGGCAACAGAGACACCTGTAACATCTAATGATCCTTCCGATCCCCATTCGTGTGATTTAGGATTGTGGCCTGATAACATTTCGAACAGTATGAGAGAATACTGGGCAACGAAAGGAAGTAGCGACTGCAGTAATTCGGACGCAGATTTTAGTGCTACGTCTACACTACTCGAAGGAGATAAATACAAGCGACAGTGCCAGAAAAGTATGTTCACGTACACGCACCAACTCACGAAGGAGCAACATCCTCGCACTTGGCTCTGTTACTCACCATCTCAACATGCACTGTACTGTTTTGCATGCAAACTGATGACAGATGTCTTTTTGGAAAGCAGGGATGCAGTGACTGGAAACACGCTTCTCAACAAATTTCACGCCATGAGAGAAGTTCAAATCACCGACAAGCCATGGTTCAGCTACTACAACGCAGTGATGCAAATTCTCGTGTTGATGCAGAACTAGTTAGACAGGCGAAGACAGAGCGCGATTATTGGTGTTCAGTCCTAGAGCGGGTGGTCGAAACTATTCGCTTACTGGGTGAGCGCGGCTTAGCATTTCGTGGCTCAGAGAAGTTGTCGGTTCATCCAAGAACGGAAACTACTTGGGCATATTGAAACTGGTGGCGAAGTTCGATCCCTTTCTTGCGCAGCATATTAAGTTAAACGCAAACAAGGGACGGGGTCACACATCTTATCTGTCTAAGACAATTTGTGAAGAATTAATCGATTTGATGGGAAATCGTGTGCTCGATCACATTATTTCGGAAGTGAAGTCGGCAAAATATTTATCGGTTTCTGTAGATTCAACCCCAGACATATCTCACGTTGATCAGCTCACCTGCATTCTACGGTACGTTTTGCCATCGGGTCCTGTTGAACGGTTTGTAACCTTCCTGGACATGCAAGGTCACAGTGGGCGGGAACTAGCGGAAAGCTTACTTAAATTATTGAGAACACATGGCATTGATATAACAGACTGCCCAGGTCAGTCATACCACAACGCGAGCAACATGAGTGGTAAATATAATGGCATGCAGGCCATTATCCGGCAGCATTGTGAGATGGCTCATTATGTACCCTGCGCTGCACATTCTCTTAACTTGGTTGGTCAATCTGCAGCAGGTTGCTGCCTTGCAGCCGTTGGCTTCTTCAAATTTCCTCAAGGATTGTATTCCTTTTTTTCTGCTTCAACGCATCGCTGGAAAGTTCTAAATGATAAACTTTCAAGTAGAAGTCTTCCAACTGTCAAACGCATGTCTGATACTCGCTGGTCCGCACGCGCAGATGCGACGAAAGCACTAGCGGACGGATATGACGAAATTTGCGATGCCTTGGTGGAAATTGCCGACGACGATGAACAGAAAGCTGACACCCGGGAAGAAGCTCGTGGTCTTGTCAACAACATGAACCGCCTGGAAACAGGCATACTTGCTGTTTTGTGGTACCATATTCTGCATCGTTTTCACGGCAGCAGTCAAATTCTACAGTCCGCCGAGCAAGACCTCAATTCAGCCGTTGCAATCTACGAGTCTCTTGTGGATTTTATCCGAAAGCTGCGGACCAGATTCGAAGAGTTCGAAACCAAAGGAAAGGTACTGAGTGAATGTGACCATTACAAGGAAGAAGTCCAACGAGTGCGTCAACGTAATCGCCGTTACGATGATCCAGAAGCAGCACCTGAACTGCCGCAGACTCCAGTCGACAAGTTTCGTACAGGAACGTTTCTGGTAATTGTAGACAGCATCGCCAGTGAATTGCAGAAACGACTGGGTGCGTATTCAGAAATTGCTGCTAAGTTTGGCTTCTTGCCAAACGAGCAAGTGACCGAATGCGCGATAAATCTGCAAAAGCATACCCCGCAGATCTCGAAGACAGCCTGTCTGACGAACTATTGCAATTTTCAAGTTTTCTGAACACAGATTTTGTCAAGAAATCGTTAGAAGCAACTGCTTCTCCAACAATCCCTGCCACTTCTTCAGCGGCCATGCCTGAGACATCCTCTGATCAATAAACTGAGTCGGTGGCTGTGGTCACGAAAGATGACGACGAGGTCAGACTGGGCGTGGAGTCGATGGAATTGCGCCTTTACCGCCTAATTGTTGCCAACAATCTGGAGACAGTATTTCCTAATACTGTAATACTATTTCGAATATATTTAAGTCTGATGATCTCGAACTGTTCCGGCGAAAGGTTGTTCTCTAAGCTTAAGCTGCTTAAAAGCGAAATTCGATCTTGCATGGGGCAGGAGCGGCTGAACAGCCTCGCGCTTCTCAGCATGGAAGCCAAACTTCTGCGAAACATTTCCGTTTCATCGCTCATTAATGATTTCGCAATGAAGAAATCGCGTAGGCATAACGTTTACAGGGCATCTTCGGATTGACTCATTATAGACTACATTATAGACTCCAATGCTTTGCATGTGCTAATGTTCTTACATGTACATTTGACTTGTATGACTTTTTGTTAGCTATTTTATTTTTTAGCCATGTTAATTGTTAACGTTTTGTTATGTTTGTTGTTGGATACTAAAAATGTATTTGTAAAGACCCAATTATATCCAACAAATCGTCGCAATTAATTCAGGTTGTTCAAACACCCAAATTAGCAAAATATAAAGGTTTCATTGATGTTTGAAACAAGTTTTAACGTAAAGGAAAATTATTCAGAAATCCTGGTGGAGATAGATTGGCTGCGAAATTGCGATGATTTGCGGATAAAATTGAAAACGATTATTTAACAATTTTGTGTCTTTGAATTCAATTAGTTAGGTTTTCATAACGGGGGGGACGGGGGCCTCGCGCTGAAAATCTGCCACGGGCCTCGCGCGACGTTAATCCGGCCCTGGCTGGAACCACTCCTCCTATCCCCATTTTGGCTGGCGTTAAACAAGGTTGCCCTCTATCTCCCATCCTCTTCAATCTATCCATCGAGCTAATCCTCCGTTCCATCACTGCGAAAGCTGAATCTATGCGAAATGCCCCAGCTAAACATCATGGTGCCCCAATCTCTGTTCTGGCGTGCGCTGACGATCTCGTCATCATCTCTCGAAAGCCTGATGATCTCCAACATCTCCTTGATGCTGCCAGCTCCTCGGCTACTTTTCTTGGCCTTGAATTCCGTCCAGACAATTCTGCTTCGTTGACTCTCACCAAGTCGAATGTTGCTGCCATCGATTACCTCGTCCAAAGCAAAACCATCTCTGCTCTCCTCCAGCACGAACATTATCGTTATCTTGGCATTCCTATTGGTGTTATCCGAGACGTCTCTGATCTTCACACTCTCGTTAATCACGTTTGCAACGACCTTGATAAGATCAACTCCTCCCTCCTAGCACCATGGCAGAAGCTTCATGCTATACGAACCTTCATTCAACCTTGTCTTACATACGTTCTCCGTGCTGGCAACCCCTTCAAACGCTCTCTCATCAATTATCGGAAGAAATTGATTGAGGTAGTTCGCTCCGCATGCAACTTACCGCTCCGAGCCACATCCCACTTTATCTTCGCCTCCAGGAGTGTTGGTGGTCTTGCTTTTAGTGTTAGTGTTAGTGTTAGTGTTAGTGTTAGTGTTAGTGTTAGTGTTAGTGTTAGTGTTAGTGTAATGTAGTGTAGTGTAGTGTAGTGTAGTGTAGTGTAGTGTAGTGTAGTGTAGTGTAGTGTAGTGTAGTGTAGTGTAGTGTAGTGTAGTGTAGTGTAGTGTAGTGTAGTGTAGTGTAGTGTAGTGTAGTGTAGTGTAGTGTAGTGTAGTGTAGTGTAGTGTAGTGTAGTGTAGTGTAGTGTAGTGTAGTGTAGTGTAGTGTAGTGTAGTGTAGTGTAGTGTAGTGTAGTGTAGTGTAGTGTAGTGAAGACCCATCACCTGTAAATTTTAATTTGTAATAAAAAATCAATAGTGTAGTGTAGTGTAGTGTAGTGTAGTGTAGTGTAGTGTAGTGTAGTGTAGTGTAGTGTAGTGTAGTGTAGTGTAGTGTAGTGTAGTGTAGTGTAGTGTAGTGTAGTGTAGTGTAGTGTAGTGTAGTGTAGTGTAGTGTAGTGTAGTGTAGTGTAGTGTAGTGTAGTGTAGTGTAGTGTAGTGTAGTGTAGTGTAGTGTAGTGTAGTGTAGTGTAGTGTAGTGTAGTGTGGTGTACAACCAACATCACCCGATCCTGAGTCGGATCCTGCCCTTTCATCAACTACTCCGCTTACCACTTTCCTCAATAAATCAATTGAATGCTCTCCTCCCACCATCATTCAGCATCAGACTTCCTCCGCCAATTCTCAACAAACATTGGATTGTCTCAGTTCTTTGCTTGGTATTAACAAACCATTTTCATCACCCAGAACTGAACAAGCCTCAAACTCCTTATCGCGTTTCATTCGTGAATGCAATAATATTCTTCCTTCTGTTCCTCAACGAGCTCCCAAAACAGTTGGTTTACCTCTTCACCTATTTCTTCATCCGAAGTCTCTTTAACTGTTGTTAACGATTCATCCCGATCCTCGCCTCCTGCACCTAGTCCTTCTCCTAGACGTTACCAAAGACCAACAACTGCTGGATTCTTTTCTCCCTGGTCATCTCCACAACCTCCTCGTCGTTCACCCAACGTTGCCCAACCAGATGTCGATGACCTAATTAATTCGACTTTACATTCTTCTGCTGAGATACCTACTCCTCCTTCCTCATCATCGCACCCCACTCCGCCATCTTCCTTTACTTCTGACAACGATGGAAATCCTTCGACAAATACCTGTTCAACTTCTGAGTCGCGATCTTCTCCTGTTAATGATTCTTCTTCTCCTAACATGCATGATGATGATTTCACACAATCTCAAAATTCACCATCGTCCATTCCTTCAGAATCACGCTTGAAGAGAATTGCTTTTCGTGAAAAATGGACAACTGCCTTTTTCGGGGACATTCCGTGGTCGGACTTTTGCACCCTCTGCGATGAATTTGCCGTTGAATCTCGATCTCTCGCTTTAGAAATCGCTGCAGAATCTTCATCTTCTTTTCGTCGCCCAAAACCTCTTCCTCGTCGTGATCGTCCATCTGGCCGCCGTCCTGCTTTCCGTCATCGACCGCTTTTATCTAATCCCGCCGAAGCACAACGCATTCAAACGTTATATCGTCACTCTAAGAAAAGAGCTGCTCGGAAAATCCTCTCTCCTAACAGTCCTTTCTTCACTGGATCAACAGATAAAGCAGAATCATTCTTTAGAAATACATTTTCCTTTCGTCATTGTGACACTACATCCCTTCAAGACAAATGAAAAGACCTCGTTACACCTGCTCCGAGAGACGACTTCCTCTTTTCACCTCCTTCCTCTGATGAAATCCGTCGAAAACTCTTCTCTGCCGCCAATACCTCTCCTGGGCCTGATCGCGTCGAATATCGTCACTTGAAAAGCATTGACCCATCGTGCTCTATCCTTTCTCTCCTTTTCCAACACTGTTTCAAGCAACGTGATGTTCCTCCAGCCTGGAAGTCTGCGACTAGGGTGCTCACCTATAAGAAAGGTAGCACAGATGATCCTTCTAACTTTAGACCCATCGCCTTAATGTCGTGTCTCTACAAGTTAGTTATGGGAGTTATCGCCAAACGACTAACATCATGGGCCATTGATCACGATCTTTTATCCAAAGAACAGAAGAGTGCTCGTCCCAGTGAAGGTTATTATGAACATACCTTTATTCTCCAGTCCGTCGTAGGTGACGCCCGACGTAATCGGAAAAATGTTCTTGTCGCTTGGCTTGATCTTCGCAATTCTTTTGGAAGTATCCCTCATTCTGCTATTACCACTACCCTTTCCCATATTGGAGTACCACAACCACTAATTGAAATGATCACCAATTCTTATTCTGGAGCCACCACCAAAATACGTACCCCCACCAGTTTGATCTCTGATATACCAGTTTTATCTGGTGTCAAGCAAGGTTGTCCGTTAAGCCCAATCATTTTCAATTTAACCATCGACATAATTTTACGAGCGATTAAACAAAAAGCTTCAGACATTGGTCCTGCTAAACTTCATGGTATACCTGTCTCTGTCTTTGCTTATGCTGATGATCTTGTCATAATCTCCAGAAATAAAGACCGACTCCAGAAACTCTTAGATGCTGCTTCTTCGACTGCGACAACCTTTGGTTTATCCTTCAGACCTGATAAATGCGCCTCTATCAGCCTCACCTGTTCCAGATCTAATCATTCTGAATCTTCTTTTGAACTTAATGAATTCATCGTCCAGAATAATTCCATTCCTCCACTTGATCGTGAACATCCTTACAAATACCTTGGTGTTCCTATTGGCTTAATCCATGACCCAGATAACATTTCTGACTTGGTTCAAAACCTTTCACGTGATTTGGACAACATTGAGAAATCCCTTTTAGCTCCTTGGCAGAAATTAGACATGATCCGTACCTTTCTTCAACCTTCCTTAACATTCGCCCTTCGTGCTGGTTACCCTAAAAAAGAACATCTTCGTGAATATCGTTCAACTCTCGTTTCCACCATTCGTAGAATATGTTCTCTACCATCTCGAGCTTCTGCTTCCTACATCTTAGCTCATAAACGCGCTGGTGGTCTTGGCCTCCTTGATCCAATCCTTGAAGCTAATGTTCAAGCAATAATTCATTCGGTTAAGATTCTATCTTCCTCCGACCCGACTGTAATTCACATTGCTAATGCTGAATTAAACGAAACCGTCCGACATGCCTCCCGATCTAATCCTACTTCTGCTCTGAAATCCAACTATCTGTCCAGCCTTCCTGATGATCATTTAAACAACATACATTACCGCATTCAATCGTTGTGGACCCGAGTCCGCAAATCCACTCGTAACCTTGGTATTGAAATTAAATTCAATGACAATGGTCTTCCTGTCCTTTCATCGCAAAACTCCGGTACTGTTCTTGCTAAAGAAGCCAGTCGTTTCCTGCATTTTCATGTCCAAGATCGATTCGCTTCTACTCTATTTGCTCTTCCTGATCAAGGAAAAGTTGCTCGTGCGCTTACTACCGACACCTTCGCCAATTGATCTACTTGGCAATACAATGGCCTCAACATCCGTTTTAGAGACTGGCGTTATATCCATCGTGCTCGACTCAATTGTCTTCCACTTAATAATGTCAAGAGTCGGTGGTCTAATGCCAGCCCAAAATGTCGCCGTTGTACTTCAGATGAGACCCTTCCTCATGTCTTGTGTCACTGCCTTCCTAACATGCCTAGTATTCTTCGCAGACACAACACCATAGTGGACCGTATCACCAACGCCGTTCAACATGGTACCATCACTACTGACAAACAAGTTCGTGCTGCCAACTCTCGTTTACGTCCTGACATCATTGTTGAGGAGGGCAATAAAATTCTGATTATTGATGTTTGTTGCCCATTTGACAATAACGCTGAAGCCCTTCGTAAAATGAACATCGTAAAATCACTAAATACGAAGGGCTGAAGCAATTTTTCTATTGGGCAAGGAAAGCAATGCATGCGATGTCTTTGGTTTTGTGGTTGGTGCTCTTGGCTCTTGGCATCCGGCAAATGAAAATGTCTTACGGCACCTTGGAATGTCGAAAAGATATCGTTCCTTGTTCAGGAAACTTTGTTGCACGGACGCAATTCAAGGCTCAACAAACATTTACCGTGAACACCTTGGCTTAACTGAGGACAACTTGGAAGTAGAAGTTGATCCTGAATAAACTCTTTATATTGACTTTCATTAATTTCGTTATATTAGAAACTTTAATTTTATTTTGAACTTCTCTAAACCTATTAATTTATTGTATAAAGTACTTCATGTATATATAATTATCTATATTGTATGACCATTAATGGCACTTATTATTATCTCGAAGGACTTAATCAAGACCCATCACCTGTAAATTTTAAATTGTAATAAAAATCAATAGTGTAGTGTAGTGTAGTGTAGTGTAGTGTAGTGTAGTGTAGTGTAGTGTAGTGTAGTGTAGTGTAGTGTAGTGTAGTGTAGTGTAGTGTAGTGTAGTGTAGTGTAGTGTAGTGTAGTGTAGTGTAGTGTAGTGTAGTGTAGTGTAGTGTAGTGTAGTGTAGTGTAGTGTAGTGTAGTGTAGTGTAGTGTAGTGTAGTGTAGTGTAGTGTAGTGTAGTGTAGTGTAGTGTAGTGTAGTGTAGTGTAGTGTAGTGTAGTGTAGTGTAGTGTGCAAAGTCTAGAGCGTTGAGTGCAGAATGCAGAGTGCTTAGTGGAGAGTACAAAGTGTAGGTTGTGGAGTGTAGAGTGTAGAGTGTAGAGTATGGAGTGCAGATTGCTGAGTGTAGAGTTCGAAGTGCAGAGTTCAGACTTCAGAGTGCTTAGTGGAGAGTGGAAAGTACAGAGTGTGGCGTGTCGTGTAGTGTAGAGTACAGGGTGTAGTGTGGAGTGGACAGTGCAGAGTGTAAGCTGCAGAGTGCAAGCTGTAGAGTGCAAGTTGCAGAGTGCAAGCTGCAGAGTGCAAGCTGCAGATCGAGTGCAAGCTGCAGAGTGCAAGCTGCAGAGTGTAGAGTGCGGAGTACAGAGTGCAAGCTGCAGAGTGTAGACTGCAAAGTGTAGAGTATATAGTGTAGAGTGCAGAGTGTGGAGTGCAGAGAGTGTAGAGAGTGTGGAGTGCGGAGAGTGTGGAGGTTTGAGAGTGCATTCTGCGGAGTGTAGCGTGTATAATATTGAAATATCAAAATACTCTAGGCCTAATTGTATAACATGGTATTATAACATTATAGTACTAAAGTGTTATATTATTAGGGCTTGTGAAATTTAATTTATAGTTTTTACATTACTCTTTTACTATTTTATTATAGGTTTGCAGAACTGCCTGAAGTGAAAAAAAGGAACGTGATATCTAAAACTATTTATGTTTTATTTACGCTATAGAACAGATTAATTGATGAACAAAAATTAATGCCAAGAAACGAACTATTAAATTACGAAGGTTAAAGATAGTATATTACTTTCTCTGGCGACGTTACGTATGCGAGACAATCAATAGATTGCCAATTCTCACTGAGATCATTACCAATTATATACTATAGACTATTTATTCGAGTGCCTTTACAGTAATACTCTTGATTTGTAAAAATAACATTTATCAACCTTTATAAGTTATATTTTGTATGTGTTTTTGAATTTAACACACAATTTGTGTGTGTTGTTGAGTGTTTTACTTGGTTCTCTCAGATCACACATTTCGACGTGTTGTTTCTTGGCGTGATATTTATTTTGGTGTGTTGCTTATTTTGGTGTGTTGTTTACTATATCGTTGTTTCTTGACGTGTTTTTTCCTGATGTGTTGTTTCTTGACGTGTTGTGTTGTTTTTTATATGTGTTGTTTCTTGACGTGTTGTTGCTTGACGTGTTGTTTGCTTGACGTGTTGTTTGCTTGACGTGTTGTTGCCTGACGTGTTGTTGTCCGGTTTTAACACTTGATGTGTGAGCAGTAAGAACACGCCTGGTGTGTTCCTATAACACACTAACGTTGACAACACGCCAAAACCGTGTTCAACACGCTTTTGGCGTATCAACTGAGAGGAAAAAACGGCGTGTTGTTTTGATAATGAAAAACACGCTAAATGTAGTGTAGTTGTAATGTAATGTAGTTGCTTCACTGAAATCGCTTCGATGCCAAGGCAAGGCAGAAAGTAAAAAAAACAAAACGGAAGGTCATTTTAACTCTAAAACACGGGGTTAATTTAACTCCACAATTTGGCGAGTTCAATTGACTCTTAATTTAGCGTTATTTTGAGTTATAAATTAGGGATTAAATGAACTCTACACGCGTGGGGTTAATTTAATCCCCGAAAGAGGGATCAAATTTAATACCCCAAAATCGGCTTATTCTGTACCTTTTTTTTTGACCCCCGTTTTGGAGTTAATTCAACTCCTTGAAAATAACAGTGTAGATAAGCTATCTCTGCTTTGTACAACTCACCCCAGATCATATACATGTAGATTATTTTTGTGGAAACACCACATAAAATATTTATTTGCTAAGCTTTCAGACCGAAAGCTTAGCAAATAAATATTTTTCGTGGTGTTTCCACAAAAATAATCTATATTACATTATCGCCATGAAAACTTTCAAAGAATTAATCACCCCAGATAATCAACATTGTGTTCCAAAACAACATTTTACCTGTCATAAATATGCTGTCAGTGGTGCGCATTCAAGTGTAATGCACATGTATCACTAATATTTGGTGATTCTGCTAGTATTTTAAATAAGACAGTACAACAATACTCAGTATTGTAGTTTCAACAGATATATTTCTTCATTTCAAGGCTTTCAACATATTCAATTGGTGGCACTTAAGCCCCGCACAGATGACCAAGTTTTCCTTGACAAGTTGTTCCTTGACAAGTTTTATTTTTTCGTGTGCACGACACAAATTGACAAGTTTTTCCGTGACAAGGAGCCTTGTTCAAAAGCTGATCATGCCAGCTTTTGAACAAAGAAATTTGTTTGTGTGTATAGTCGGCAAGGAAAACTTGACAACTCATCTCTGAAGCTTATTACGCGATCATTACTCTCAAGGAAAACTTGTCCAACCGTACACACGAGCAATTAAAACTTGTCAAGAAAAATTGTTTGAAAAAAACGTGTTCATCGTACATACGAGCAAGGAAAGTTACCCAGGAACTTGTCAAGAAAAACTTGGTCGTCTGTGCGGGGCTTTAAACACCAGATCATAGAATATTTTAGTAGTTTCACAAGAGTCAGACTTCTCGTGTATCTACTATTCTGTGGTCAGACCGCTGTTGCAGCTCTGGTGTGCACAAACTTTGCTCTCTTAATTTCATTATGCAAGATATTGAACAACACCTAAAACAAGTAAACAAAGCACCAAGTAAAGGTTTTGTATTGTCTATGTAACAGCCAACATATGTTGTCAGCACAAATTACTTATATACATGTATATAGTGTAAATACAGGGCACTGTGATATATATATATATATATATATATATATATATATATATATATATATATAAATCTTTAATGCCCATCTTAGATTTAGAAAAATACAATGGGTTTACAATTATGTAATAAACTATGATAAAATTTACAATATATTACATTATTATAACATGCAATAAAATTGACTAAATGTTCAGAGCAGTGGCTCTGGGAATAAAAGAGAGTTTATGTCTATCTGTACCAGACCAAACGGATGTTCGGAGATTGCTGGACCTCAAGTTATAGTGATTTTCAATAGGCTTTGGGATAAAAATATTACAAGGATGATCATCATTTTCCTTATTATTTTCCGTCTTTCTTCCAGCGAAGGCAGGAAGTCGCGTGGGAGACCAAGAATATCCAAGCTTCTCCTCTGAATACTTTCTAGTTCATTAGCTAAATAGTCCGGAAGACCGCCCCATATTGGAACACCATATTCCAACAGTGGTCTAATCTTTGTTAGATAACAGGTAGTGCCAACCTCGACGGGCAAGACCTCGATTGCACTCCCTAAAGTAATAAAGTCTTCTACTTGCCTTTTTTATAGTTTCCTCTATATGCCGATTCCATTTTAAGTTGTTTTGAAACCGTACTCCAAGTAATTTAAAAGAAGTAACTCTTTCAATCGTGTCATTACCAGTAGTGAGGGGTGGTGGCTGTTCAATAGCGTTTCTAAAACATATCCACATATCTTTAGTTTTTTTCGTATTAAGTTGCATTTTATTTGTGGCAGCCCAATCATTCGCAGCATTCATAGTTTCTTGGATATGGCTGTTATCATCTTGCTGGACAATTTCGTACTGAATGGAATCGTCCGCATATTTACTCGAGATTTCCCGGAAGTGAGTCCTCTAGGTCATTTATGTGAACGATAAACAGAGTAGGGGATATAACTGAACCTTGAGGTACTCCAGCAAGGCATGGCATTGACCCAGACTTTATGCCACCTAAGTTGACTTCTTGACTCCTTCCCTCCAAATAACTTTTCGTCCATAACAAGAACCATTTGTTGACGTTAAGTTCTGCCAATTTTCTAAGGAGAATTCCATGGTCCACAAGATCAAAGGCTTTTCGAAAGTCCAAAAATAGTGCATGCACTCCGGATCTACCTTCTTTCGAATTGTCTGTTACATTATACCATTCTAGGGATACGACCGTTAATGCAGATATTGAAGACTGGTTTTCAGTAAAGCCATGCTGCGTATTATTTACCGAAATATCTGACCTATTTAAAAGTAACTGATGTTTCTCAAGTAATTTGGCAATGTGAGGTAAAATTGAAACTTGCCGGAAGTCGTTGTCAATATCGTTAGGAGGATTTACTTTGGGAACAGGTGTAATTAAGGCATGTTTATACAGTTTTGGGAACTTAAATTGTATAATACTGCAACATATGATATTATGGACAACTGGTGCCAGTTCTTCGTAAAAACGTTTAAGCAGCCAAGCGGGAATTTCATCAACTCCTGTTGCCTTCCTAGGATTAATATGTTTAAGCGAGGATTTAATCTGCCCAATAGACGGCATGAGAGGGGGGTGGTCCTTCATCAGCAACGCAACCTCATCAATATCCGGTACTTCTGTTGGGACAATGTCACGCCATGTTCTAGTAAAGGCACTCTGTAGTCTCTCTGCAATATCTGCCACTGCTTCCGGTGGGGGACACTGGGCTCCTCCGCACCAACTAATTTATAAATAATTTTATACCTGTTTGCTGTATCAGAGTGTGTTCCATTCTCAACTTTTGATCTATAGTACTTGGATTTTGCCTTAGTCACAAGTCCGGACACTTTTTTACACATCTCTTTATACTTGATTGTATCTCCTCTCGTGAACGCTTGTTGTCTAACTTTAACGTCTCGCTTAATCTGAGGGGCAATCCATGGTTTATCTGATGGATGAACTCGTATAGAGCGTTCAGGTAAACATTGGTTAAGCAAATTTAGCAAGATTGTCCAGACCGAGTAATCTTATGTTCTCTGGTTTCATTTGTCTGACACGTCGTGTAGTGGGTTTGATTTTCGACATAGTCTTCGGCTTCAACATTAATGTTTGATGGTCAAATCGACCAATAGGAGGAAGATGTATCACCTCTCCATACAGGTCATGCATATTTGTTAATATCTGGTCCAATGTGCTCCTACCTCTAGTCGGTGCTTTAACTACTTTGCGTAGATTAAATTTTCTACACAACGAACTTAAATTCATTTTATTAAAATCTCCTGCAACAAACAGCCCAGCTGAAGGGTAATCACGCAACAAAGAGTCGAGGCTATCGCAAAATATCTTAACATTTCCTTCTCGGCATCTACAGTTTGCCCAGGTGGGTAGTATACACAAACTACCAAGATGCAACTAAATGGTCTTGGGGTTCTAGCAGGTTTTAGTAGTAACCACATGACTTCCTTGTTGTGCTCCTCTAAGTTAGGTAATCGAATTGTAGGGATAGATTTATGCACATATGCAAGTATTCCACCATCAGTGGTAGGCCTGTCACGGCGATGTATTGTGAAATTGTTTCCTATATTGACAACAGAACTTGGGATGGTCGCTCCCAACCATGATTCAGTAATCAAGGCTAATGACGGCTTATTTAATTCCACGACGGTGCTTAATTCGTCAACTTTATTTAGAATATGGCAAACATTTGATAATAATAACGATGGTACACATGAGAGGGGGGTAGTAGCTGAAGGGGAATTAGTATTGATGTAAACACAGTTAGCCTTATCACGACCTCGATGTTCAAATTTCAATGCATTTATTGTGAACTAGGTTTTTCACGTACGGTAATTCTCACAGGAATCCGATTCCGATTGTTATTATCAAAAATTGTACATGTAGGAATAGGATTCTGATTGTTATTATCAAAAATTGTAGGAATAGTAATAGGAATAGGCAAAGAATTGGGATTAACAGATGTTATTAACTTCTCGTTATTCCATGGACAAAGTCCAGATAAGCTTGCCATTCCCTCTCTTTTGCCAAACAACGAGGCGAGTGTCTCTTTCGAGGGCGCTTCGGAAAAGGAGATTTATAATAGTGAGTTTTATTTGTACGGTTTTTTGAAGGCAAAGCCTGCGAGCCACCATTCCGCCCTGATTTCGATTTTTCATAATAATTAATTCTCTTATTATTGTTATTTTGGCAAGTCTTTTGCTTGTTTGACATTGAAATCTCAATCAAGGGCAGATTATTCATCCATGGCTCAGGTTTATACAATTGTGTCTGTGACTTTGTTCTTGGCATTCTGCAAGCCGTGAACTCATTATCAGCTTCTTTACTTCCGTATCCCGTCCGTGGCTCAAGAACGTCAGCTGCTTAAGTTCGCTTGTATTATGCCTACGCGACCATATTTTTTCGTCGGTCGAGATATTTGGCCGCCCATTTGACCCCTGAGTGCTAAAGTCCCGTTGGATTTTTCCCAAAGGAACACAAGCGCTGCATGCGTATGGGCGTATTTTCCCTAATTTGGGGTTAATTAGATTTTCGCGAGGGAGGTATATTCGGGGAAAAACAACAAGATCTGTTTAGGGCTTGGTTGCCTTCACAAACCATGTTTGATGTTTTATTCAAAATTGTCTTTTCTGGGTGCCGGTCTTATGGGGGTCCTCTCAGTACCCTAATGCTGATCCTCAATCGGTGCTCAGGACTGGAGGGGAGGGAGGCGGTAACAAAACCCAAACACGGGGAAAGTTTTTTTTTTTAAAAGTTGGAATTTAGGAATAGGTATTATGATTTTGAACACCACAGAGCTGGGCGCCCCTCCTCGCTGGTCTTGTGCCGTCGCTCATCCTTTCACGGAGGCGTAATGCCGTCGCAGGAAAACCCATAGGGCCATTTTCCTTTTGATCTAAAGAAAGGTGTTTTTACCCAACAGTTGGCGGGTAGGCCGAATAAGGGAAAAAAATAAAAGTACAGGGGAAAAAAAGGAAAGTGGAAGAAAAAGAAGAAGAGGACAGAGACGGAAGCAGGATAAAAAAAAGAAAGGAAAAGGTTTAGGAAAGAAAGGACCGGACGAGGAGCGATTCCATCCGCGGACAGTTGTACGATGGGCCGGATGAAGGCGATATTCCATCCGACCGCCTCGGAAAAAGGGAAAAAAGAAAGATGGAAAAAAAGAGGGGGGGGGGGGAAGAAAAGATGGGGAAGAGGAAAAAAAAAAAAGAAATGCATGAATAAAAAAAAAGCGAGATGAGGGGAAAATGGGTAAAATGATACATAAATCACAGGATAAAAAAAAAAGGATGGATAGGAGAAAGGGAGCGGATAAGGGAAAGATAGAGGGATAAAAAAAAGAGACAGGGAAAGGAATGGAAAAAGAGAGGATCGGTTAAAAGAGTGATTCCATCCGAGAACAGTTGACGGATAGGCTGGTGAAAGGGGATTTCCACCCGGCTATTAATTTTGTATATGTGGAAACAAAAAAGTTTCAGCTTCGAGTCATTTTACTTGCGCTACGGGTCGTTGTCACAAAGCACCACCCTCCTTTTCGTTTATGGCCCGATCCTTCCAGCGGGACAAGTTTTGCAAAACCTTCAGCAAAAGGTTGAGGCACTTAAGCAACAGTTCTCTCAGAATTCCGTGGAAGGCGTTACTCACAGTTTGAGCCCACTGACGCCCTTGCTCACGTGTCATACGTCTGGACCGCGGCGCGGACAGCTTCTCATGAGAAAGCAGCGGAATACCACGCTATATTCTCCGGATTGGAAAAGCGAGAATCGGCGATTGCTCCAGAAATCTTCCGCACTATAATGGTGTCGTTATTGGGCGACCCCATAAAAGCAAAAGTAGCTAGGGATGTCACACGGCTACTGAAGTCTCGCGCAAAAGCTGATGTATTGGAGTACCGTCCGTCCGCTTCGGCAGCCCGTCCTTTCCTCTCGCAACGCTCGCGCCATGTATGTTATGCGTGCGTCCGTTTCGGACATTTTGCCAGTCGTCCTAGTCGTCAGCCCTACAGCAAGAATGCGCCACCGAGTTATAGGTTTCAGCGGCCAAACGTCTAGTCCATTTCGCGACTCCTCCCCAACGCCTTTTGAAGTGTGAACACGAGAGCCAGCCTATTTTCAAAGTGCATGCCTATTTTCAAAGGCCCATGTTGTGTGCCCGACTAACGTCATTAAGGAAAGGGGAAATAAGTAGAAAACAAAATCGCAGCCAGAAATTTGAATTTTCTTTTGTCGCAATTGTCAGTCGTGAACTGGCGCTCCGCCACTGGGAGGTGTATGGAATGTATATATGTGTGTGTGTGTGCAAAATAACTGAATAAATAAAACGAGAATAAAAAATAAAACTGCTATATTCATGCGTGTGTTGTAACGGCAGCAAACGGGCGTCTAATTTTGGCATTTTTTTTTCTCCTCGGTGTTCTCCTTTGGGAGACATCTACTTTCGATATTGAACTCATGCCTTTGACTATTGAGCCATCCAAACCGCGGCTGTGCCACGACGAACGCTTTCTGAATTTAGGGGTGCGGGATTCTCCATTTAGGTTGGATTATATCACCGATCTCCCGCCTTATGTCTTCCCAGGACATTTTCAATCCGTTTTCGACGATAAAAACGGCTATCAGCACATTTCCTTAACCGAATGGAGTCGCACGTACTTTGGGCTCGAATGGCGATGTTGGTATTTTGTATTCTGCGTTCTTCCCTTTGGCTGGAAAGCCAGCGCGTACATTTATCATTCTTTGGGTATGGTGGTCACTAGTGCCATTCGCTCTTGGGGTGTCCCGATTACTCAATATATTGACGATCGACACGCGGGACAACTACTTTGTTCGCCGAAAATTCCAGATCCACAGTCCCCGAGTCCCGTCTGTGCTGAAGCAGCAGCGTATATCGCATGTTACTTCCTCGTCCATGCGGGGTATTTCCTTGGTTTTAAGAAGTCGCAGCTTGTCCCAAGTACCACTGTCAGGTTTTTGGGTTTCCAGGTAAGCTCTCTTGATCAGGATTTTTTTATTCCAGACGATAAGAACAACGTTTTCTCGAGTTAGTCCGGTCTGTGTTGAGCATTCAATGGGTGGCACAACGCACCCTGCAACGACTGGCGGGAAAAATCATACCGTTCAGTTTAGCGATCCCAGCTTGCAAGTTGTATTCTTGGGAGATTTTAGCCACTATCAGTTTTCGGCGAAAAACAACAGGCAGCTGGTTAAGTTAAGACCCCGCGTGCGCGACGAGCTGTCGTTTTGGGAGAGTCCTGACAATTGGTGTCGACGCTTACCGTGGCGTTCCGAACGACACTCGATAGTTCAGATCAAATCAGACGCGTCCCAGAGTGGCTGGGGAGCCGTGATGGTTCAGCAAGGCGAGCGTTCAGCCATTCGCGATTATTGGCAAAATGCGACCCCTCACATCAACGTTCTTGAAGCGTGCGCGTTGGAACAAGCCTTGCGCGCTTTCTCTCCGCGACTTCAACATACCAGGGTCGATGCTGGGCTGGACGGCCAAGTAGTTGTTCATTCCTGGGCTCGATAGGGCGGCCGAAGCCCGCTACAGAATGACATTTTTAAACGGATCGCCCGCTGTGCCTCTGCATATAAATTTGATCTCACTCTCGCTTACGTTCCGTCTGCTTCTAATCCCGCCAACGCGCCTTCACGGGTGTTATCGGATTTGGACTATACGTTGACGCCAACTATTTGGCGATTGGTGGAACGGTATTACGGTCCCCACGTGTTCGATCTTTGTGCATTAGACGCCAATGCTCAACGGGACCATAGCGGCAATCCACTTCCCCATTTTACGCCTTGGCCCACTCCCGGGTCGTCTGGTGTAAATGTGTTTGCGCAGCGTCTCCCAGAGGACGCTAATTTGTACGTTTTCCTTCCTACTGTATTGGTGGGCCCTCTGCTTCGATTCTTTATCGGCTCAGAACACTTCTCCGTTACCTTTGTCGTTTTCGATGTTCACCCTCGGCAATATTGGTGGCCAGTGCTCTTGTCCCGGTCCATTAATTATTTGCTTTTGGGGCCGGCGGGCGACTCGTCGGTTCTTTTATTTCCGTCTCGTGCCGGTTTTGTTTTGCGACCAATGCAGTTCGATCTCGTTGCTGTGCGTTGCGCGTCGCAATTGCATCCTCGCCCCTCGCCCCTGTTGTTGTTTTTTTCTTTTTTTTCTTAGGTGGGATACGTGGCTGCCCCTTAGTTTGTTTTGTGTCCTCGTCCTTTGTTTCAGGTCGCCAGGCGGTGGAAACCGGCCGCATCTTGTCGTGCATGTGGCTGCGTCAACGACTTCGACGCTCATTTCTGCCAGTCGTACGGTTCGCGTCAATATCCCCCAGTGGTTCCGTCCCAGCCTGCATTGAAGTTCGGCTACGCAGTTTTCGAAGCGTTTTCGCGCAAAAGCCCTACGAAAGGCAAAAGTCAAGCCTGGAGAATCGGTTGTCGGTTTTTTTGGCCTCTTTAATTCCTCCTGGAACGCCCTCCTCGTGCTCGGCTGACGACATGGTACGTTTTCTCCTTAGCCTGGTCTCAGAGGGGAAGACGGTAGTACATTGTCGCTCGTGTACGCGATCCTCCTGCACTTGTCCAAGGAGACTAGCGGCCGGTACCGTCAGGAACGTCGTGTGCAAGCTCCGAGCCATTTTTAACACACACGGCCGCCTAGAGAGAGAAAATTTGGCATCTCTGCTACAGGTCAAACGTTATCTCACCTTCCGCTGTCACTATTTCTCGTCAAGCGGTGCCCATGCAACCCGCAAGAATGCGTCGGTTAGTTCGACACATGTCGGCGCAGTTGATGGATTCGGCTCGAAGTCCCATCCAACGATATTTACTGGTGCGCGATGTTACCTTCTTCGTGGTGGACTTTTTTACAGGCGATCGAGCCTTGGATTTGGGAAGATTGCAATCTCACTCCGTTTTTCAGTTGCCCGACGAACAAGGTTATTTATTAAATTTTGCCTTTGGGAAAACGTTAAGAGGCACAGGAGCCCTTGCAAGGCCTTTTGTACTCTTAACGGCTCACTCACGTGACATATGCGCAGTGTTCTGGTTCCGCTACTATTTGGATTATTGTCGCGATATGGCCATCTCCCTACACCCAGGATATGTCTTTCGTGCCGTAACGGCGTATAAGTTTGTGTCGGATCGACCGTTTATGGGTTCCGCGGTGAACAATCGCATTCGGGACCATCTTTGGGCTGCGGATTTACCATCGGAAGAAACACCTCACAGCTTTCGCACGGGTGTGGCGTCTACGTTAAGCTTATTAGGTTTTTCTGCGGGTGATGTATGTTGGATGGCGGAGGGTGGAGTCTGCCCGTCATTACTCGACGCCGGGGGCCGCCGCGCGTTTGCGATTTGTTTTTTTCTGCCGTATTAAACGCAGTAGGTTAATTCGCGATAATTCGCCTGGTACCCGTTCATAGTATGTACTGGTTTCGGGGGTCGGGGTTGTTTTTCTGGGTTTCGGGAGGGTTGGACAGGAGCTGCAAAAAGAACACAAACGGTATCCTACGTGGAGGCAAGGAAATGTATGTGTGTAAAATAGGGAATAAAGAGAAGAACAGTGTTGGTGTAAAATTATGTTGGGCGTCTTCAGTGGGGAAGTGAGCAAGAGAGGCCAGGGAGTTCGCGGATTCTATTCCCGTAACTCTCATTATCTGCGCGCGGTTGAATCTTAATGAAGAGTCAATGAGGATGCATATGTATTCTCATTGACTCAGACTTGATGAAATCGCGCGCTTATAGCGAGAAGACATAGAAAGAGTAGTCCCTGGGGACAGGGTGGGGCTGAGATGATAATGAACACATAGGTAGGCTATAAATAGGGGCGGTTATGGGTTTTCAACCACACTTGGGCTAAAAAATCGGGGAAGAAAGGACGAAAGTAAAATCCAAAGGTTTTCAGGCGACCGCCCACCCACCTTCCCTGTAGGTCAACAGTGACCACGCGACCGATCGCCTCGCTTTCAACCGTTCGCGGATTTTATTCCCGTAACTCTCATTATCTGCGCGCGGTTGAATCTTAATGATGAGTCAATGAGGATGCATATGTATCCTTCGATTTGAATGGCCATGTTTACTAGACCCAATCCTTCAAACTGTCACGCGGCTTACGAGTGCTGCTAGAAACCAAAAAAACAAGAGGGTAGGATCAAAGTGGGTGTGGTACTCTTCTAAACCAATCAGCTATTTGGATTGCATACCATGTGATCTGTTTGAATCATCAAGAGCGGGATGAACGTTCTGACGTCACAATAACCTGCGTAGCAGGCGTTACTGGATGAGGGGAGTGAGGAGAGGGCTTAGAAGTAACGCCTGCAGTGGAGCTCCTTGGTTTTGTCAAACACCCCCAAATGAAATATGATCTCGAGCGCCCAATGTCTGAAGCTATTAAATTAACTGTTTGTATTAATTGTAATATTTCAAAATCCATGGCATTTAATTCAGCAAAATTTCGCGTAAATTATTATTTCAATAATTCTCTTTGTATGAAAAGACAATTAAGCGCAATTAAAGGGAGTTAAATGACTGAGAGTTGGTCGCAAATCTGTGGAAGGGATAAATTAATATTAACGGAATATGTCTGCAGTGTCCGACGGTGTCTGCTGACAAATATTTCTGAAACTGTGGACCGGAAATATATGAAATTAGGTGTGAATGGTAGTAATACCCCCACTAGTATGCAAGCGGTATGTCGCCCTTCAACTCATTAAATATTCAACTTATTATTTATTCATTATCAAGCTCCTTTGAGACCTCCAAACCCTTCACCTCATTAGTATTCATGCTCCTTTGGTACTTCCTAACCCTAACTTCCCCCCCTAACCTCAGCTTTTATCCAATCCCCTGGTTTTCATACGTCATACCGACTTATTATTTATGCATACGTGATTATTTCTCAGGCTCCTTTGGGACGTAGTAACCCTAACTTTTTTCCCCAACTCTAGCTTTCATCCAACCCCCCCGTGTAATACGTCATAACCGATAGCTCTCCGTCTGATTTCCGAAGTTACGTCATTATCAAAAGGCATTCGACTTATATTTTGGCATTAGACGTTATATTTTGGTTCCCCACTCGAGAAAGCTCTCTTCCGGTCATGGCGGACAACTGTGCTCTACAGGTGTGCCGAAATAACACCAAAACTGATGCTCAAATTTCAACATTCTCAAGTTTTCTCGCAAACGGTAAGCACGATGAACTTCCAAATATCCTTTGTGATGGTACCAGATTGAAATGGGTAGGAGATTTGGACTGTTTGAAGAAAATCACATCAGATGTATTTGGTCTCGAAGGAAAGTGGACATCTCCAGGAGGTATGACGAAAAGGTTAAAGAGTTCAAACGCTGAAGTGACCGTTACAGGTACCCGGGTAAGCCGAATTCCCTGCTTTTTCAAGGTAAGGATGGAAATGCTTTACGTGATAAATGTTTGAGTTGTTGCGAGCAGAGAAATCGTCTTAACAAACCAACAAACGACATTCTGATTCCTGGCTCGAGTGTTGACAGCCGGTTAACAAAGTAATAGATTCTGCCATTACTACAAGTCCTAGTTCTCATTACGAAGATGATTTATTGCAAACTTCGGGCGAACAAAGCTTAAGTGAATGGGTTCAATTTTTTGGTACGAGTGAAACTTTAACAGAAAAGGCCGAAGAATTGTCATTAGAGATCGAAATTTTAAAATTCAGAGTTGACTCACTACAGGCCTTTGTTAACACACATAACATAGGGTCTATGGAAATTCTTGAGAAACAAATCCAACAATTAAAATGTGAACTTAGCGAAGAGAAAAACAAAACTAAGCAACTGGAAGACAGGTTGTCGACATTTGAACAAAGGTTTCATAGATTTATCAATCCGACTACACCGAGCAACGTACAAGTTCCTGTTTGAAATTCCGTGCAATCCTCGCCTGTACCGGATGTTTCTTATGTTAAAGACTTTACCGAGTCACCCATCACTGATAACAATACAAATAGCCAAAACAACGAAATTAAATTCAATCACCTTGACAACGAAATCGTATGTCTAACAGAGAAAGTTTACTCCCTTGAGGAAACTAATTCAAAACTTATCGAGGAGAGAGACTCGTTTAAGACTGCCCTATTTTTGGTCACGCAAGATTTGAATCAGACTTTAAACCAAACAGCTCGGCAAGAAGTTAGAAACGGAAATGAGCCCCTCCAAAAGAAATCAAGCCAAGAGATAGAGCCTAAATCCCGACAAATTAATAAAACTAATAGACACCAGCGGCCATCGAGTAACAATACACATGATGTAAAAATTAACATAATCAACAGACACCAACGGTTATCATACAACACCACAGGTGATACGCAAAGTAAACAACACAGCAAATCTGTCGCACCTAATCGTCATTTAACCAGTAAAGCGGAATTCCGGAGAGATTATAGTAATCAACTTCCCCAAGCTGTTACCCGCTCACAATCAAATGTCAGTCACGCTAACCCAGAGTTTGTTAAACCAAGCCAACAGAATCCACAATATGATTCAATTTCGAGTCCTGTCAATACTCGTGGAAGACTGTTGGCATCAAGTGAGGCTGGGTCCCTGAATTGGTTAGGTCGGTTACCTTCGCTTGAAATACCTATAGTGATAGATAACAACCCCACGCATACGTCTCAAAGTGGGCCTACAGATTGGATAGGTCGGCTGCTTTTGCTTGAAATGCCTATGGCGGTAGACAATAAATCTAGAAATCCGTCTTATTCATGGCAGGCTCCGAGGAATGAAAGGGGAGAGATTAATAATCAGCATAAGTTTTTCCGGTCGCGAGCCAGCCAGCGGACAGACTGGCTGAACTACCTGGAATTTGTCCGCCGCACATTACAATAGATCGTTTTCATCTGACGTCACGGCGGCCATATTGGTGTACCAAAACAATGAAATGGCGGCCATATTGGTGTACGGTATGGGAATTAGCTCTTTCTTATTCAAATATTTCGTATTGTTTCACCACCCCAATGGGGCCACCGATCACGCGAGTGAAAACGATCTACAGATTTGGCGACTCCTGTAATAATTAGTGAAATAACTATAAATATTCCGGAATGTAACGCTATATCTGCCAAATTACATCCTACCGTAAAAATCCGCAACCCAGGGCTTCGTATAATAATGGGTACACTCCTAATTCTAACAGACAAAATCGTAGCGGAAGGCGAAATCTAATTGAAATTCAAATCATTAACTTATCTGATTATCAAACAACTAACTCACGCAATCAACCTAAAGGTCCAGTTACTCCAAGATTGCCGAGCTTTCTTCTCATAAATGCTCGTTCGCTGTTACCCAAAATAGACGAACTACAATCCTGGCCAAAAGTCCTTGGGACACCACGCGTAAATCTCTTACACAACTTCCTGTCTTTAGCTATTCACATCAAACTTACGTTATTTAAAGGAATTCTTTTATTCTCCCTCCCCCCTTCCCCCAATACAATGTTGGACTAGGCACCTGCGAAGATTTTTTTACCAAATGCAACATTGTGCCGGGGGGAGGGGGAAATTTTGTGTCCATTTTGTATAAGGCGGGAAATTTGCTAATTTAGTTTGCCAGTGTCCCAACAATTTTGTCCAGGATTGTCTGAATATATGTTTACACATCATAACTGTCAGAGACAGATAATTCATACTGTAATTGACGTCGCTTGACCCTGCGAGTGAAATAGGTAGAAATACCGGGAAAAGATCATAAAATAGCAGCCAATTTGCTGCAAAAAGTTGCAAATCTGTACTGTCCGCTTAAACTGTTTATGTATATGGACACTTAAAACCTTTCAAAGATCTGAATACATTTAATGTGACAGGTAATATTATCAGAGATTAGCAAGATTGTGTCGAGGAGGTAATTTTGAAAATACTAACGGTAAAACGGTAGTGCGCGCAGATTTATTCATATTTTAAATTTTAAAACTGGAGTATCAACGGTTTGAAGGTCCAGACTCGCACGTTAGAAGCATGGCAACACTTCAATCACGGCAACAGAGAAGTGTTTACTTGGTGACGTACAGCAGAGCTGATTTTAGCAAAATCGCCTCTCGAAACCATTTTGCAGAGACTGTTTTGCAAGGCAGTGGCTGGGAGAGAAATGGTGTAAAAGTGGCTCATTGGGTCGTGTCCATGGAACGGCATACCCAACCAAACGTAGACGTCGCCGAGATGAGCCCACCAAACGAATACCACTTTCACATGGCTATTAAGTTACAGAAACGTTCACGGTGGTTGCAAGTAAGAAATTATCTGGACGAGACGTGTGGGGTTCAAATTAATTTTAGTAGCAACCACAATACCTACTACAGTGCCTACAAGTACGCGACGAAGAAGGACGAAGAGCCAGTGCACTCGCCTGCACATCCCGATATTGGTAACAACGCACCAAATACCGCCAAAGCAATTGCTACTAAGGACAAAAAAGGTGAAGTGTCCAAGCGTGACAGAAAGAGAAAGCGAGGGACGGAGAGGTTAACTGTCTATGACATGACGCAATTAATTCAGAGTAGGAACATAAAGACACGACTTGAGCTAGTGTTGTTGGCAGTAACCCGGAATAGAGAAGGTGACATGTCTTTGGCCCAGTTTATTGCAAATAGAGGCAGCAAAGCAGTGGACGAAGCATTGTCATTAGCAAAAGAATTTTCAGAGGCTGAAAAGAACTTTGCTCGTTCAAAGAAATCTCGCGTCGAAATCTTACAAGAAGCTTTCCAGAGTAATTGTGCGATCAGCTGCGATGGGAAGTGGCGTCCTGCAGCGGTAGAACTACTCGAGAGTCATGGGATCACGGTTTCCGCGTTTTGTACTGCAGTGTACACAGCATTAGAGCAAGGAAGGGGAAAGTATCGCAACGTTTACATTCATGGCCCAGCAAATACAGGCAAAACGTTCATTCTCTCGCCATTAAAGTCAATTTACAAGACGTTCTGTAACCCCGCAACTGGTTCGTTTGCGTGGATGGGTGTGGATCAAGCTGAGATTGTTTTTTTGAACGACTTCAGATGGGATCCCAAAACCATCGCCTGGGCTGATTTTCTGCAAGCGTTAGAAGGTGACCGTCGTTCATTTGCCCGTTCCAAAGAACGTTTGCGCACGAGATATCGAGCTCGCAACAGATATCCCGTTCTTTGCTACGTCCGACGCGCCTATTATCTTAATAAAGGGGGGTTCAGTTGACAGAGCAAATACAGATATGATGGATGTGAGATGGCATTTCTGCAACTTCTGGAAACAAATTTCTCGTTCAGATCCACAGAGCTTGATACCCTGTGGCCACTGCTTTGCACAACTTATTTTTGAAAATAAATCCGATTAAAGATTTGAGACGACTGATAGATAACCACTTGAGTTGACGTTCGTTCGTTTACATCGTCATGACTCCACACGGTGCTCCACTACAAAACTTGACGTAACTTTCGTTTGCTTTAGCATTTTGCGTGACAAACTTGCCATGTGCAATGAACAACAATGTAGATAATTTGTAGACATTAATAGTAGCCTTTGCAACTATTCTTATTGTACATCCAACAGTGCTCCCCTTATATAATATATAAACCAAGAATTAGAAAGGAATTTTAATTATGTTTGTGGGGAGCACTGTTGGAAGTGTATCAAACCCGCACTGTAACAACCCATTCGTTAAAAAATCACGATAATAACAATAGTTTAAGTTGATTCGTGTTTTTAAAAGTATCGAAAATGGCATTTTCTTTGGAATATATGCGTATTTTAATGGAGCACTGTCGTCTGGCTCCTCAGTAAATGTGGAGTACTGTTACATGCGAGATGACGTACATTGATAAGCTCGCCCCACTTAAGTTCGGGTGGCTTACTTAAGTAGAGATTAAAATATAACATACAATGAATTGTAACTTATCGTTTATTCAGTGACAAAGTCTTTCTAAAACAGCAAAGAAAAATGTCATTACGCTAATATTTTATTCGGTCTCCTCTCGATTTTATTACTGCGTTTACTCGTTTTGACAGACTTGCAATAGTACGATCTATCAGGTCGACTGATAGGTTATCAAATGCTTGTAGAACACGAGCGCTAAAATTTTGAAATGTCTCCAATGTAATATTTAGCGATATTGCTTCTTTTTCTAAGCTTGTCTTAACCAAATGAAAAATATTCTCGATTGGATTAAGGTCGGGTGATCGTGCTGGGATTCTGTGTAGCTCGGCTTCAATGTCGTCTAATGCTCTCTTTGCCACCTTGCTTGCCTGAGAAGGATCGTTATCCATCAGAAATAAACGTCGTCCATTTTGTTTTGGTCCACACCGGGCAAAACACATGTTGAAATTCTGCCTGATAAATTGGGCAAAAAAATCACCATCCATCTTTTCATACGGAACGTTGAGGACAACTCCTTTTCCATAAGCCACTGCCACCAGAACGTGTAATCGTTTTCCCCCGGCTAGCTCTTTCGACCCTTTACCTGTAAGCCGTAGGCCCTCAGATCTCTTTCTCCAAATTCTTGATTTTGGAGTAATAGCACTGTTTAGAGGATTGTGCTTGTAAACAAATGACACACCGTCCAAATAAAAAGCTACTTCATTTGTCCAAAAATTGGGGTTATGCGCAAGGGAACGTCTCATTTCTTTTGCGTATTTCATGCGCAATTTTCGATCTTTATTGCTTAATAATCCTTTTTTCCTTGCTTGGAAAAACCCGTACCCGTTTTCGTTTAGACAACGGGAGAATGTTCGCCGACTGGCCATATTTAACTTTAGGCCGCTCTGTTCTACTAACAATTTAACAGTCACGTTTATATTGTTTTTTCTTGATTGTTTTAATGTTCGAATCAATGTTCGAGCACTGCGCTCATTTACTTTTCGCGGTCGGCCAGCCTTTGCGCCGAGTTTGACGTCTCTTAGGTTTACTTTGCAAATTCGTTCTGCTGAAGACTTTGATATGCGACATTTTATTGCGATGTCCCTGTAAGACGCCCCAGATTAATTTCTTAAATATACGGCTAATGCTCTTTTCTTGTCAGATATGTTGCTAGTGTAAACCATGATGGCTGTAACGGTGACAATTGTCCAAAGAAAATATGTTTTCGTATTTCAGTCCTCCGTTGTAACTTTTATTTATACCCACCTGAATACGTGATATCATTTCGCCACACCTTGACAACAACGTCAAAGGCTTAAATCATGCGTTTTAACTTGTAAAACTGTTGTATCGTGTGACGTTTATCATTGAAACATATCGATATATGAAGATATATGTCGTGAAGTATAACTGGTTCACATTTGCAGCTTAGAAATAGCGTTCAAAGAAAGTTATAAATCAATTTTCTTCTATTTTCACACTCAGACATGTCTGAATATATGTTTACACATCATAACTGTCAGAGACAGATAATTCATACTGTAATTGACGTCGCTTGACCCTGCGAGTGAAATAGGTAGAAATACCGGGAAAAGATCATAAAATAGCAGCCAATTTGCTGCAAAAAGTTGCAAATCTGTACTGTCCGCTTAAACTGTTTATGTATATGGACACTTAAAACCTTTCAAAGATCTGAATACATTTAATGTGACAGGTAATATTATCAGAGATTAGCAAGATTGTGTCGAGGAGGTAATTTTGAAAATACTAACGGTAAAACGGTAGTGCGCGCAGATTTATTCATATTTTAAATTTTAAAACTGGAGTATCAACGGTTTGAAGGTCCAGACTCGCACGTTAGAAGCATGGCAACACTTCAATCACGGCAACAGAGAAGTGTTTACTTGGTGACGTACAGCAGAGCTGATTTTAGCAAAATCGCCTCTCGAAACCATTTTGCAGAGACTGTTTTGCAAGGCAGTGGCTGGGAGAGAAATGGTGTAAAAGTGGCTCATTGGGTCGTGTCCATGGAACGGCATACCCAACCAAACGTAGACGTCGCCGAGATGAGCCCACCAAACGAATACCACTTTCACATGGCTATTAAGTTACAGAAACGTTCACGGTGGTTGCAAGTAAGAAATTATCTGGACGAGACGTGTGGGGTTCAAATTAATTTTAGTAGCAACCACAATACCTACTACAGTGCCTACAAGTACGCGACGAAGAAGGACGAAGAGCCAGTGCACTCGCCTGCACATCCCGATATTGGTAACAACGCACCAAATACCGCCAAAGCAATTGCTACTAAGGACAAAAAAGGTGAAGTGTCCAAGCGTGACAGAAAGAGAAAGCGAGGGACGGAGAGGTTAACTGTCTATGACATGACGCAATTAATTCAGAGTAGGAACATAAAGACACGACTTGAGCTAGTGTTGTTGGCAGTAACCCGGAATAGAGAAGGTGACATGTCTTTGGCCCAGTTTATTGCAAATAGAGGCAGCAAAGCAGTGGACGAAGCATTGTCATTAGCAAAAGAATTTTCAGAGGCTGAAAAGAACTTTGCTCGTTCAAAGAAATCTCGCGTCGAAATCTTACAAGAAGCTTTCCAGAGTAATTGTGCGATCAGCTGCGATGGGAAGTGGCGTCCTGCAGCGGTAGAACTACTCGAGAGTCATGGGATCACGGTTTCCGCGTTTTGTACTGCAGTGTACACAGCATTAGAGCAAGGAAGGGGAAAGTATCGCAACGTTTACATTCATGGCCCAGCAAATACAGGCAAAACGTTCATTCTCTCGCCATTAAAGTCAATTTACAAGACGTTCTGTAACCCCGCAACTGGTTCGTTTGCGTGGATGGGTGTGGATCAAGCTGAGATTGTTTTTTTGAACGACTTCAGATGGGATCCCAAAACCATCGCCTGGGCTGATTTTCTGCAAGCGTTAGAAGGTGACCGTCGTTCATTTGCCCGTTCCAAAGAACGTTTGCGCACGAGATATCGAGCTCGCAACAGATATCCCGTTCTTTGCTACGTCCGACGCGCCTATTATCTTAATAAAGGGGGGTTCAGTTGACAGAGCAAATACAGATATGATGGATGTGAGATGGCATTTCTGCAACTTCTGGAAACAAATTTCTCGTTCAGATCCACAGAGCTTGATACCCTGTGGCCACTGCTTTGCACAACTTATTTTTGAAAATAAATCCGATTAAAGATTTGAGACGACTGATAGATAACCACTTGAGTTGACGTTCGTTCGTTTACATCGTCATGACTCCACACGGTGCTCCACTACAAAACTTGACGTAACTTTCGTTTGCTTTAGCATTTTGCGTGACAAACTTGCCATGTGCAATGAACAACAATGTAGATAATTTGTAGACATTAATAGTAGCCTTTGCAACTATTCTTATTGTACATCCAACAGTGCTCCCCTTATATAATATATAAACCAAGAATTAGAAAGGAATTTTAATTATGTTTGTGGGGAGCACTGTTGGAAGTGTATCAAACCCGCACTGTAACAACCCATTCGTTAAAAAATCACGATAATAACAATAGTTTAAGTTGATTCGTGTTTTTAAAAGTATCGAAAATGGCATTTTCTTTGGAATATATGCGTATTTTAATGGAGCACTGTCGTCTGGCTCCTCAGTAAATGTGGAGTACTGTTACATGCGAGATGACGTACATTGATAAGCTCGCCCCACTTAAGTTCGGGTGGCTTACTTAAGTAGAGATTAAAATATAACATACAATGAATTGTAACTTATCGTTTATTCAGTGACAAAGTCTTTCTAAAACAGCAAAGAAAAATGTCATTACGCTAATATTTTATTCGGTCTCCTCTCGATTTTATTACTGCGTTTACTCGTTTTGACAGACTTGCAATAGTACGATCTATCAGGTCGACTGATAGGTTATCAAATGCTTGTAGAACACGAGCGCTAAAATTTTGAAATGTCTCCAATGTAATATTTAGCGATATTGCTTCTTTTTCTAAGCTTGTCTTAACCAAATGAAAAATATTCTCGATTGGATTAAGGTCGGGTGATCGTGCTGGGATTCTGTGTAGCTCGGCTTCAATGTCGTCTAATGCTCTCTTTGCCACCTTGCTTGCCTGAGAAGGATCGTTATCCATCAGAAATAAACGTCGTCCATTTTGTTTTGGTCCACACCGGGCAAAACACATGTTGAAATTCTGCCTGATAAATTGGGCAAAAAAATCACCATCCATCTTTTCATACGGAACGTTGAGGACAACTCCTTTTCCATAAGCCACTGCCACCAGAACGTGTAATCGTTTTCCCCCGGCTAGCTCTTTCGACCCTTTACCTGTAAGCCGTAGGCCCTCAGATCTCTTTCTCCAAATTCTTGATTTTGGAGTAATAGCACTGTTTAGAGGATTGTGCTTGTAAACAAATGACACACCGTCCAAATAAAAAGCTACTTCATTTGTCCAAAAATTGGGGTTATGCGCAAGGGAACGTCTCATTTCTTTTGCGTATTTCATGCGCAATTTTCGATCTTTATTGCTTAATAATCCTTTTTTCCTTGCTTGGAAAAACCCGTACCCGTTTTCGTTTAGACAACGGGAGAATGTTCGCCGACTGGCCATATTTAACTTTAGGCCGCTCTGTTCTACTAACAATTTAACAGTCACGTTTATATTGTTTTTTCTTGATTGTTTTAATGTTCGAATCAATGTTCGAGCACTGCGCTCATTTACTTTTCGCGGTCGGCCAGCCTTTGCGCCGAGTTTGACGTCTCTTAGGTTTACTTTGCAAATTCGTTCTGCTGAAGACTTTGATATGCGACATTTTATTGCGATGTCCCTGTAAGACGCCCCAGATTAATTTCTTAAATATACGGCTAATGCTCTTTTCTTGTCAGATATGTTGCTAGTGTAAACCATGATGGCTGTAACGGTGACAATTGTCCAAAGAAAATATGTTTTCGTATTTCAGTCCTCCGTTGTAACTTTTATTTATACCCACCTGAATACGTGATATCATTTCGCCACACCTTGACAACAACGTCAAAGGCTTAAATCATGCGTTTTAACTTGTAAAACTGTTGTATCGTGTGACGTTTATCATTGAAACATATCGATATATGAAGATATATGTCGTGAAGTATAACTGGTTCACATTTGCAGCTTAGAAATAGCGTTCAAAGAAAGTTATAAATCAATTTTCTTCTATTTTCACACTCAGACATGTCTGAATATATGTTTACACATCATAACTGTCAGAGACAGATAATTCATACTGTAATTGACGTCGCTTGACCCTGCGAGTGAAATAGGTAGAAATACCGGGAAAAGATCATAAAATAGCAGCCAATTTGCTGCAAAAAGTTGCAAATCTGTACTGTCCGCTTAAACTGTTTATGTATATGGACACTTAAAACCTTTCAAAGATCTGAATACATTTAATGTGACAGGTAATATTATCAGAGATTAGCAAGATTGTGTCGAGGAGGTAATTTTGAAAATACTAACGGTAAAACGGTAGTGCGCGCAGATTTATTCATATTTTAAATTTTAAAACTGGAGTATCAACGGTTTGAAGGTCCAGACTCGCACGTTAGAAGCATGGCAACACTTCAATCACGGCAACAGAGAAGTGTTTACTTGGTGACGTACAGCAGAGCTGATTTTAGCAAAATCGCCTCTCGAAACCATTTTGCAGAGACTGTTTTGCAAGGCAGTGGCTGGGAGAGAAATGGTGTAAAAGTGGCTCATTGGGTCGTGTCCATGGAACGGCATACCCAACCAAACGTAGACGTCGCCGAGATGAGCCCACCAAACGAATACCACTTTCACATGGCTATTAAGTTACAGAAACGTTCACGGTGGTTGCAAGTAAGAAATTATCTGGACGAGACGTGTGGGGTTCAAATTAATTTTAGTAGCAACCACAATACCTACTACAGTGCCTACAAGTACGCGACGAAGAAGGACGAAGAGCCAGTGCACTCGCCTGCACATCCCGATATTGGTAACAACGCACCAAATACCGCCAAAGCAATTGCTACTAAGGACAAAAAAGGTGAAGTGTCCAAGCGTGACAGAAAGAGAAAGCGAGGGACGGAGAGGTTAACTGTCTATGACATGACGCAATTAATTCAGAGTAGGAACATAAAGACACGACTTGAGCTAGTGTTGTTGGCAGTAACCCGGAATAGAGAAGGTGACATGTCTTTGGCCCAGTTTATTGCAAATAGAGGCAGCAAAGCAGTGGACGAAGCATTGTCATTAGCAAAAGAATTTTCAGAGGCTGAAAAGAACTTTGCTCGTTCAAAGAAATCTCGCGTCGAAATCTTACAAGAAGCTTTCCAGAGTAATTGTGCGATCAGCTGCGATGGGAAGTGGCGTCCTGCAGCGGTAGAACTACTCGAGAGTCATGGGATCACGGTTTCCGCGTTTTGTACTGCAGTGTACACAGCATTAGAGCAAGGAAGGGGAAAGTATCGCAACGTTTACATTCATGGCCCAGCAAATACAGGCAAAACGTTCATTCTCTCGCCATTAAAGTCAATTTACAAGACGTTCTGTAACCCCGCAACTGGTTCGTTTGCGTGGATGGGTGTGGATCAAGCTGAGATTGTTTTTTTGAACGACTTCAGATGGGATCCCAAAACCATCGCCTGGGCTGATTTTCTGCAAGCGTTAGAAGGTGACCGTCGTTCATTTGCCCGTTCCAAAGAACGTTTGCGCCGAGATATCGAGCTCGCAACAGATATCCCGTTCTTTGCTACGTCCGACGCGCCTATTATCTTAATAAAGGGGGGTTCAGTTGACAGAGCAAATACAGATATGATGGATGTGAGATGGCATTTCTGCAACTTCTGGAAACAAATTTCTCGTTCAGATCCACAGAGCTTGATACCCTGTGGCCACTGCTTTGCACAACTTATTTTTGAAAATAAATCCGATTAAAGATTTGAGACGACTGATAGATAACCACTTGAGTTGACGTTCGTTCGTTTACATCGTCATGACTCCACACGGTGCTCCACTACAAAACTTGACGTAACTTTCGTTTGCTTTAGCATTTTGCGTGACAAACTTGCCATGTGCAATGAACAACAATGTAGATAATTTGTAGACATTAATAGTAGCCTTTGCAACTATTCTTATTGTACATCCAACAGTGCTCCCCTTATATAATATATAAACCAAGAATTAGAAAGGAATTTTAATTATGTTTGTGGGGAGCACTGTTGGAAGTGTATCAAACCCGCACTGTAACAACCCATTCGTTAAAAAATCACGATAATAACAATAGTTTAAGTTGATTCGTGTTTTTAAAAGTATCGAAAATGGCATTTTCTTTGGAATATATGCGTATTTTAATGGAGCACTGTCGTCTGGCTCCTCAGTAAATGTGGAGTACTGTTACATGCGAGATGACGTACATTGATAAGCTCGCCCCACTTAAGTTCGGGTGGCTTACTTAAGTAGAGATTAAAATATAACATACAATGAATTGTAACTTATCGTTTATTCAGTGACAAAGTCTTTCTAAAACAGCAAAGAAAAATGTCATTACGCTAATATTTTATTCGGTCTCCTCTCGATTTTATTACTGCGTTTACTCGTTTTGACAGACTTGCAATAGTACGATCTATCAGGTCGACTGATAGGTTATCAAATGCTTGTAGAACACGAGCGCTAAAATTTTGAAATGTCTCCAATGTAATATTTAGCGATATTGCTTCTTTTTCTAAGCTTGTCTTAACCAAATGAAAAATATTCTCGATTGGATTAAGGTCGGGTGATCGTGCTGGGATTCTGTGTAGCTCGGCTTCAATGTCGTCTAATGCTCTCTTTGCCACCTTGCTTGCCTGAGAAGGATCGTTATCCATCAGAAATAAACGTCGTCCATTTTGTTTTGGTCCACACCGGGCAAAACACATGTTGAAATTCTGCCTGATAAATTGGGCAAAAAAATCACCATCCATCTTTTCATACGGAACGTTGAGGACAACTCCTTTTCCATAAGCCACTGCCACCAGAACGTGTAATCGTTTTCCCCCGGCTAGCTCTTTCGACCCTTTACCTGTAAGCCGTAGGCCCTCAGATCTCTTTCTCCAAATTCTTGATTTTGGAGTAATAGCACTGTTTAGAGGATTGTGCTTGTAAACAAATGACACACCGTCCAAATAAAAAGCTACTTCATTTGTCCAAAAATTGGGGTTATGCGCAAGGGAACGTCTCATTTCTTTTGCGTATTTCATGCGCAATTTTCGATCTTTATTGCTTAATAATCCTTTTTTCCTTGCTTGGAAAAACCCGTACCCGTTTTCGTTTAGACAACGGGAGAATGTTCGCCGACTGGCCATATTTAACTTTAGGCCGCTCTGTTCTACTAACAATTTAACAGTCACGTTTATATTGTTTTTTCTTGATTGTTTTAATGTTCGAATCAATGTTCGAGCACTGCGCTCATTTACTTTTCGCGGTCGGCCAGCCTTTGCGCCGAGTTTGACGTCTCTTAGGTTTACTTTGCAAATTCGTTCTGCTGAAGACTTTGATATGCGACATTTTATTGCGATGTCCCTGTAAGACGCCCCAGATTAATTTCTTAAATATACGGCTAATGCTCTTTTCTTGTCAGATATGTTGCTAGTGTAAACCATGATGGCTGTAACGGTGACAATTGTCCAAAGAAAATATGTTTTCGTATTTCAGTCCTCCGTTGTAACTTTTATTTATACCCACCTGAATACGTGATATCATTTCGCCACACCTTGACAACAACGTCAAAGGCTTAAATCATGCGTTTTAAACTTGTAAAACTGTTGTATCGTGTGACGTTTATCATTGAAACATATCGATATATGAAGATATATGTCGTGAAGTATAACTGGTTCACATTTGCAGCTTAGAAATAGCGTTCAAAGAAAGTTATAAATCAATTTTCTTCTATTTTCACACTCAGACATGTCTGAATATGTTTACACATCATAACTGTCAGAGACAGATAATTCATACTGTAATTGACGTCGCTTGACCCTGCGAGTGAAATAGGTAGAAATACCGGGAAAAGATCATAAAATAGCAGCCAATTTGCTGCAAAAAGTTGCAAATCTGTACTGTCCGCTTAAACTGTTTATGTATATGGACACTTAAAACCTTTCAAAGATCTGAATACATTTTAATGTGACAGGTAATATTATCAGAGATTAGCAAGATTGTGTCGAGGAGGTAATTTTGAAAATACTAACGGTAAAACGGTAGTGCGCGCGCGCAGATTTATTCATATTTTAAATTTTAAAACTGGAGTATCAACGGTTTGAAGGTCCAGACTCGCACGTTAGAAGCATGGCAACACTTCAATCACGGCAACAGAGAAGTGTTTACTTGGTGACGTACAGCAGAGCTGATTTTAGCAAAATCGCCTCTCGAAACCATTTTGCAGAGACTGTTTTGCAAGGCAGTGGCTGGGAGAGAAATGGTGTAAAAGTGGCTCATTGGGTCGTGTCCATGGAACGGCATACCCAACCAAACGTAGACGTCGCCGAGATGAGCCCACCAAACGAATACCACTTTCACATGGCTATTAAGTTACAGAAACGTTCACGGTGGTTGCAAGTAAGAAATTATCTGGACGAGACGTGTGGGGTTCAAATTAATTTTAGTAGCAACCACAATACCTACTACAGTGCCTACAAGTACGCGACGAAGAAGGACGAAGAGCCAGTGCACTCGCCTGCACATCCCGATATTGGTAACAACGCACCAAATACCGCCAAAGCAATTGCTACTAAGGACAAAAAAGGTGAAGTGTCCAAGCGTGACAGAAAGAGAAAGCGAGGGACGGAGAGGTTAACTGTCTATGACATGACGCAATTAATTCAGAGTAGGAACATAAAGACACGACTTGAGCTAGTGTTGTTGGCAGTAACCCGGAATAGAGAAGGTGACATGTCTTTGGCCCAGTTTATTGCAAATAGAGGCAGCAAAGCAGTGGACGAAGCATTGTCATTAGCAAAAGAATTTTCAGAGGCTGAAAAGAACTTTGCTCGTTCAAAGAAATCTCGCGTCGAAATCTTACAAGAAGCTTTCCAGAGTAATTGTGCGATCAGCTGCGATGGGAAGTGGCGTCCTGCAGCGGTAGAACTACTCGAGAGTCATGGGATCACGGTTTCCGCGTTTTGTACTGCAGTGTACACAGCATTAGAGCAAGGAAGGGGAAAGTATCGCAACGTTTACATTCATGGCCCAGCAAATACAGGCAAAACGTTCATTCTCTCGCCATTAAAGTCAATTTACAAGACGTTCTGTAACCCCGCAACTGGTTCGTTTGCGTGGATGGGTGTGGATCAAGCTGAGATTGTTTTTTTGAACGACTTCAGATGGGATCCCAAAACCATCGCCTGGGCTGATTTTCATGGCCAGAAATCGAGGACAACATGGCGGCAAAGCATGCGCACTGAATCCCTTTTTAATTAATTCAATATGGCGTCCTTCAATAGATTTCTTAAGGAGATATAAAGAACAATCATTTTCGGTTATTTATTATTGTAAATTCCGACATGCGAACGTCCAAAACTTCACCAAATTGAACAATCGTTCAGCACTACAATTTCTATTAAGTTTGGAGCGTCCTAAATAGGTTCCCGAGCCCCTCACAAGAATACCTCTTATTCGCTGTTTAAAGTCTATTAATCTGCTATATCACTTATTTTGGAGCTCCAATTTTGGCTGCTTCTGTGTTGTTTGTCCACGATGCGAACGTCTGAATTTGCTCGGGGATGAACGTTACTTTGTTTTGCGGAGTTGTTCGTTCCACTTCTTCGTTGTTTAATAGGTTCCCAAAGACCTTAAAATGTACGATTTATTGCAGCCGAGTCGTTGTAATTTAATCCATCAAGCGCCGAGATAAATACTGAACTCGGCGTGAAGAAGCAATGCATTCCTCGATAATTTCGGGTTCTTGTCCGCCATTTCTTATGGAGATGTTGCTAGGTTGCCAGGGTCTTAACCGCTGTTATTATTATTAAATATGACTGTGGATTAGGAAATAATAACCGAAATTTATGCGGCAATTTTTGTGAGTATGAGGGTACAGGCCTGTCTAGACGATTAAACCTTTTGTAATTTGATATTTGGGTAAGAAATGGGTCAATAAGACATTTTAACGAATAACTCTACTTTAATTTATTGCTATAGACTTCTGTTTATAGCCGAAATGATCGATATTTAGCCATCAGAATTTTCAAATTAATATTCCATCTAAATATGAGCCCACAGGCCACTGCCGCTGAGTGTCCTGGATTTCTAGCCATGCTGCAAGCGTTAGAAGGTGACCGTCGTTCATTTGCCCGTTCCAAAGAACGTTTGCGCACGAGATATCGAGCTCGCAACAGATATCCCGTTCTTTGCTACGTCCGACGCGCCTATTATCTTAATAAAGGGGGGTTCAGTTGACAGAGCAAATACAGATATGATGGATGTGAGATGGCATTTCTGCAACTTCTGGAAACAAATTTCTCGTTCAGATCCACAGAGCTTGATACCCTGTGGCCACTGCTTTGCACAACTTATTTTTGAAAATAAATCCGATTAAAGATTTGAGACGACTGATAGATAACCACTTGAGTTGACGTTCGTTCGTTTACATCGTCATGACTCCACACGGTGCTCCACTACAAAACTTGACGTAACTTTCGTTTGCTTTAGCATTTTGCGTGACAAACTTGCCATGTGCAATGAACAACAATGTAGATAATTTGTAGACATTAATAGTAGCCTTTGCAACTATTCTTATTGTACATCCAACAGTGCTCCCCTTATATAATATATAAACCAAGAATTAGAAAGGAATTTTAATTATGTTTGTGGGGAGCACTGTTGGAAGTGTATCAAACCCGCACTGTAACAACCCATTCGTTAAAAAATCACGATAATAACAATAGTTTAAGTTGATTCGTGTTTTTAAAAGTATCGAAAATGGCATTTTCTTTGGAATATATGCGTATTTTAATGGAGCACTGTCGTCTGGCTCCTCAGTAAATGTGGAGTACTGTTACATGCGAGATGACGTACATTGATAAGCTCGCCCCACTTAAGTTCGGGTGGCTTACTTAAGTAGAGATTAAAATATAACATACAATGAATTGTAACTTATCGTTTATTCAGTGACAAAGTCTTTCTAAAACAGCAAAGAAAAATGTCATTACGCTAATATTTTATTCGGTCTCCTCTCGATTTTATTACTGCGTTTACTCGTTTTGACAGACTTGCAATAGTACGATCTATCAGGTCGACTGATAGGTTATCAAATGCTTGTAGAACACGAGCGCTAAAATTTTGAAATGTCTCCAATGTAATATTTAGCGATATTGCTTCTTTTTCTAAGCTTGTCTTAACCAAATGAAAAATATTCTCGATTGGATTAAGGTCGGGTGATCGTGCTGGGATTCTGTGTAGCTCGGCTTCAATGTCGTCTAATGCTCTCTTTGCCACCTTGCTTGCCTGAGAAGGATCGTTATCCATCAGAAATAAACGTCGTCCATTTTGTTTTGGTCCACACCGGGCAAAACACATGTTGAAATTCTGCCTGATAAATTGGGCAAAAAAATCACCATCCATCTTTTCATACGGAACGTTGAGGACAACTCCTTTTCCATAAGCCACTGCCACCAGAACGTGTAATCGTTTTCCCCCGGCTAGCTCTTTCGACCCTTTACCTGTAAGCCGTAGGCCCTCAGATCTCTTTCTCCAAATTCTTGATTTTGGAGTAATAGCACTGTTTAGAGGATTGTGCTTGTAAACAAATGACACACCGTCCAAATAAAAAGCTACTTCATTTGTCCAAAAATTGGGGTTATGCGCAAGGGAACGTCTCATTTCTTTTGCGTATTTCATGCGCAATTTTCGATCTTTATTGCTTAATAATCCTTTTTTCCTTGCTTGGAAAAACCCGTACCCGTTTTCGTTTAGACAACGGGAGAATGTTCGCCGACTGGCCATATTTAACTTTAGGCCGCTCTGTTCTACTAACAATTTAACAGTCACGTTTATATTGTTTTTTCTTGATTGTTTTAATGTTCGAATCAATGTTCGAGCACTGCGCTCATTTACTTTTCGCGGTCGGCCAGCCTTTGCGCCGAGTTTGACGTCTCTTAGGTTTACTTTGCAAATTCGTTCTGCTGAAGACTTTGATATGCGACATTTTATTGCGATGTCCCTGTAAGACGCCCCAGATTAATTTCTTAAATATACGGCTAATGCTCTTTTCTTGTCAGATATGTTGCTAGTGTAAACCATGATGGCTGTAACGGTGACAATTGTCCAAAGAAAATATGTTTTCGTATTTCAGTCCTCCGTTGTAACTTTTATTTATACCCACCTGAATACGTGATATCATTTCGCCACACCTTGACAACAACGTCAAAGGCTTAAATCATGCGTTTTAACTTGTAAAACTGTTGTATCGTGTGACGTTTATCATTGAAACATATCGATATATGAAGATATATGTCGTGAAGTATAACTGGTTCACATTTGCAGCTTAGAAATAGCGTTCAAAGAAAGTTATAAATCAATTTTCTTCTATTTTCACACTCAGACATGTCTGAATATATGTTTACACATCATAACTGTCAGAGACAGATAATTCATACTGTAATTGACGTCGCTTGACCCTGCGAGTGAAATAGGTAGAAATACCGGGAAAAGATCATAAAATAGCAGCCAATTTGCTGCAAAAAGTTGCAAATCTGTACTGTCCGCTTAAACTGTTTATGTATATGGACACTTAAAACCTTTCAAAGATCTGAATACATTTAATGTGACAGGTAATATTATCAGAGATTAGCAAGATTGTGTCGAGGAGGTAATTTTGAAAATACTAACGGTAAAACGGTAGTGCGCGCAGATTTATTCATATTTTAAATTTTAAAACTGGAGTATCAACGGTTTGAAGGTCCAGACTCGCACGTTAGAAGCATGGCAACACTTCAATCACGGCAACAGAGAAGTGTTTACTTGGTGACGTACAGCAGAGCTGATTTTAGCAAAATCGCCTCTCGAAACCATTTTGCAGAGACTGTTTTGCAAGGCAGTGGCTGGGAGAGAAATGGTGTAAAAGTGGCTCATTGGGTCGTGTCCATGGAACGGCATACCCAACCAAACGTAGACGTCGCCGAGATGAGCCCACCAAACGAATACCACTTTCACATGGCTATTAAGTTACAGAAACGTTCACGGTGGTTGCAAGTAAGAAATTATCTGGACGAGACGTGTGGGGTTCAAATTAATTTTAGTAGCAACCACAATACCTACTACAGTGCCTACAAGTACGCGACGAAGAAGGACGAAGAGCCAGTGCACTCGCCTGCACATCCCGATATTGGTAACAACGCACCAAATACCGCCAAAGCAATTGCTACTAAGGACAAAAAAGGTGAAGTGTCCAAGCGTGACAGAAAGAGAAAGCGAGGGACGGAGAGGTTAACTGTCTATGACATGACGCAATTAATTCAGAGTAGGAACATAAAGACACGACTTGAGCTAGTGTTGTTGGCAGTAACCCGGAATAGAGAAGGTGACATGTCTTTGGCCCAGTTTATTGCAAATAGAGGCAGCAAAGCAGTGGACGAAGCATTGTCATTAGCAAAAGAATTTTCAGAGGCTGAAAAGAACTTTGCTCGTTCAAAGAAATCTCGCGTCGAAATCTTACAAGAAGCTTTCCAGAGTAATTGTGCGATCAGCTGCGATGGGAAGTGGCGTCCTGCAGCGGTAGAACTACTCGAGAGTCATGGGATCACGGTTTCCGCGTTTTGTACTGCAGTGTACACAGCATTAGAGCAAGGAAGGGGAAAGTATCGCAACGTTTACATTCATGGCCCAGCAAATACAGGCAAAACGTTCATTCTCTCGCCATTAAAGTCAATTTACAAGACGTTCTGTAACCCCGCAACTGGTTCGTTTGCGTGGATGGGTGTGGATCAAGCTGAGATTGTTTTTTTGAACGACTTCAGATGGGATCCCAAAACCATCGCCTGGGCTGATTTTCTGCAAGCGTTAGAAGGTGACCGTCGTTCATTTGCCCGTTCCAAAGAACGTTTGCGCACGAGATATCGAGCTCGCAACAGATATCCCGTTCTTTGCTACGTCCGACGCGCCTATTATCTTAATAAAGGGGGGTTCAGTTGACAGAGCAAATACAGATATGATGGATGTGAGATGGCATTTCTGCAACTTCTGGAAACAAATTTCTCGTTCAGATCCACAGAGCTTGATACCCTGTGGCCACTGCTTTGCACAACTTATTTTTGAAAATAAATCCGATTAAAGATTTGAGACGACTGATAGATAACCACTTGAGTTGACGTTCGTTCGTTTACATCGTCATGACTCCACACGGTGCTCCACTACAAAACTTGACGTAACTTTCGTTTGCTTTAGCATTTTGCGTGACAAACTTGCCATGTGCAATGAACAACAATGTAGATAATTTGTAGACATTAATAGTAGCCTTTGCAACTATTCTTATTGTACATCCAACAGTGCTCCCCTTATATAATATATAAACCAAGAATTAGAAAGGAATTTTAATTATGTTTGTGGGGAGCACTGTTGGAAGTGTATCAAACCCGCACTGTAACAACCCATTCGTTAAAAAATCACGATAATAACAATAGTTTAAGTTGATTCGTGTTTTTAAAAGTATCGAAAATGGCATTTTCTTTGGAATATATGCGTATTTTAATGGAGCACTGTCGTCTGGCTCCTCAGTAAATGTGGAGTACTGTTACATGCGAGATGACGTACATTGATAAGCTCGCCCCACTTAAGTTCGGGTGGCTTACTTAAGTAGAGATTAAAATATAACATACAATGAATTGTAACTTATCGTTTATTCAGTGACAAAGTCTTTCTAAAACAGCAAAGAAAAATGTCATTACGCTAATATTTTATTCGGTCTCCTCTCGATTTTATTACTGCGTTTACTCGTTTTGACAGACTTGCAATAGTACGATCTATCAGGTCGACTGATAGGTTATCAAATGCTTGTAGAACACGAGCGCTAAAATTTTGAAATGTCTCCAATGTAATATTTAGCGATATTGCTTCTTTTTCTAAGCTTGTCTTAACCAAATGAAAAATATTCTCGATTGGATTAAGGTCGGGTGATCGTGCTGGGATTCTGTGTAGCTCGGCTTCAATGTCGTCTAATGCTCTCTTTGCCACCTTGCTTGCCTGAGAAGGATCGTTATCCATCAGAAATAAACGTCGTCCATTTTGTTTTGGTCCACACCGGGCAAAACACATGTTGAAATTCTGCCTGATAAATTGGGCAAAAAAATCACCATCCATCTTTTCATACGGAACGTTGAGGACAACTCCTTTTCCATAAGCCACTGCCACCAGAACGTGTAATCGTTTTCCCCCGGCTAGCTCTTTCGACCCTTTACCTGTAAGCCGTAGGCCCTCAGATCTCTTTCTCCAAATTCTTGATTTTGGAGTAATAGCACTGTTTAGAGGATTGTGCTTGTAAACAAATGACACACCGTCCAAATAAAAAGCTACTTCATTTGTCCAAAAATTGGGGTTATGCGCAAGGGAACGTCTCATTTCTTTTGCGTATTTCATGCGCAATTTTCGATCTTTATTGCTTAATAATCCTTTTTTCCTTGCTTGGAAAAACCCGTACCCGTTTTCGTTTAGACAACGGGAGAATGTTCGCCGACTGGCCATATTTAACTTTAGGCCGCTCTGTTCTACTAACAATTTAACAGTCACGTTTATATTGTTTTTTCTTGATTGTTTTAATGTTCGAATCAATGTTCGAGCACTGCGCTCATTTACTTTTCGCGGTCGGCCAGCCTTTGCGCCGAGTTTGACGTCTCTTAGGTTTACTTTGCAAATTCGTTCTGCTGAAGACTTTGATATGCGACATTTTATTGCGATGTCCCTGTAAGACGCCCCAGATTAATTTCTTAAATATACGGCTAATGCTCTTTTCTTGTCAGATATGTTGCTAGTGTAAACCATGATGGCTGTAACGGTGACAATTGTCCAAAGAAAATATGTTTTCGTATTTCAGTCCTCCGTTGTAACTTTTATTTATACCCACCTGAATACGTGATATCATTTCGCCACACCTTGACAACAACGTCAAAGGCTTAAATCATGCGTTTTAACTTGTAAAACTGTTGTATCGTGTGACGTTTATCATTGAAACATATCGATATATGAAGATATATGTCGTGAAGTATAACTGGTTCACATTTGCAGCTTAGAAATAGCGTTCAAAGAAAGTTATAAATCAATTTTCTTCTATTTTCACACTCAGACATGTCTGAATATATGTTTACACATCATAACTGTCAGAGACAGATAATTCATACTGTAATTGACGTCGCTTGACCCTGCGAGTGAAATAGGTAGAAATACCGGGAAAAGATCATAAAATAGCAGCCAATTTGCTGCAAAAAGTTGCAAATCTGTACTGTCCGCTTAAACTGTTTATGTATATGGACACTTAAAACCTTTCAAAGATCTGAATACATTTAATGTGACAGGTAATATTATCAGAGATTAGCAAGATTGTGTCGAGGAGGTAATTTTGAAAATACTAACGGTAAAACGGTAGTGCGCGCAGATTTATTCATATTTTAAATTTTAAAACTGGAGTATCAACGGTTTGAAGGTCCAGACTCGCACGTTAGAAGCATGGCAACACTTCAATCACGGCAACAGAGAAGTGTTTACTTGGTGACGTACAGCAGAGCTGATTTTAGCAAAATCGCCTCTCGAAACCATTTTGCAGAGACTGTTTTGCAAGGCAGTGGCTGGGAGAGAAATGGTGTAAAAGTGGCTCATTGGGTCGTGTCCATGGAACGGCATACCCAACCAAACGTAGACGTCGCCGAGATGAGCCCACCAAACGAATACCACTTTCACATGGCTATTAAGTTACAGAAACGTTCACGGTGGTTGCAAGTAAGAAATTATCTGGACGAGACGTGTGGGGTTCAAATTAATTTTAGTAGCAACCACAATACCTACTACAGTGCCTACAAGTACGCGACGAAGAAGGACGAAGAGCCAGTGCACTCGCCTGCACATCCCGATATTGGTAACAACGCACCAAATACCGCCAAAGCAATTGCTACTAAGGACAAAAAAGGTGAAGTGTCCAAGCGTGACAGAAAGAGAAAGCGAGGGACGGAGAGGTTAACTGTCTATGACATGACGCAATTAATTCAGAGTAGGAACATAAAGACACGACTTGAGCTAGTGTTGTTGGCAGTAACCCGGAATAGAGAAGGTGACATGTCTTTGGCCCAGTTTATTGCAAATAGAGGCAGCAAAGCAGTGGACGAAGCATTGTCATTAGCAAAAGAATTTTCAGAGGCTGAAAAGAACTTTGCTCGTTCAAAGAAATCTCGCGTCGAAATCTTACAAGAAGCTTTCCAGAGTAATTGTGCGATCAGCTGCGATGGGAAGTGGCGTCCTGCAGCGGTAGAACTACTCGAGAGTCATGGGATCACGGTTTCCGCGTTTTGTACTGCAGTGTACACAGCATTAGAGCAAGGAAGGGGAAAGTATCGCAACGTTTACATTCATGGCCCAGCAAATACAGGCAAAACGTTCATTCTCTCGCCATTAAAGTCAATTTACAAGACGTTCTGTAACCCCGCAACTGGTTCGTTTGCGTGGATGGGTGTGGATCAAGCTGAGATTGTTTTTTTGAACGACTTCAGATGGGATCCCAAAACCATCGCCTGGGCTGATTTTCTGCAAGCGTTAGAAGGTGACCGTCGTTCATTTGCCCGTTCCAAAGAACGTTTGCGCACGAGATATCGAGCTCGCAACAGATATCCCGTTCTTTGCTACGTCCGACGCGCCTATTATCTTAATAAAGGGGGGTTCAGTTGACAGAGCAAATACAGATATGATGGATGTGAGATGGCATTTCTGCAACTTCTGGAAACAAATTTCTCGTTCAGATCCACAGAGCTTGATACCCTGTGGCCACTGCTTTGCACAACTTATTTTTGAAAATAAATCCGATTAAAGATTTGAGACGACTGATAGATAACCACTTGAGTTGACGTTCGTTCGTTTACATCGTCATGACTCCACACGGTGCTCCACTACAAAACTTGACGTAACTTTCGTTTGCTTTAGCATTTTGCGTGACAAACTTGCCATGTGCAATGAACAACAATGTAGATAATTTGTAGACATTAATAGTAGCCTTTGCAACTATTCTTATTGTACATCCAACAGTGCTCCCCTTATATAATATATAAACCAAGAATTAGAAAGGAATTTTAATTATGTTTGTGGGGAGCACTGTTGGAAGTGTATCAAACCCGCACTGTAACAACCCATTCGTTAAAAAATCACGATAATAACAATAGTTTAAGTTGATTCGTGTTTTTAAAAGTATCGAAAATGGCATTTTCTTTGGAATATATGCGTATTTTAATGGAGCACTGTCGTCTGGCTCCTCAGTAAATGTGGAGTACTGTTACATGCGAGATGACGTACATTGATAAGCTCGCCCCACTTAAGTTCGGGTGGCTTACTTAAGTAGAGATTAAAATATAACATACAATGAATTGTAACTTATCGTTTATTCAGTGACAAAGTCTTTCTAAAACAGCAAAGAAAAATGTCATTACGCTAATATTTTATTCGGTCTCCTCTCGATTTTATTACTGCGTTTACTCGTTTTGACAGACTTGCAATAGTACGATCTATCAGGTCGACTGATAGGTTATCAAATGCTTGTAGAACACGAGCGCTAAAATTTTGAAATGTCTCCAATGTAATATTTAGCGATATTGCTTCTTTTTCTAAGCTTGTCTTAACCAAATGAAAAATATTCTCGATTGGATTAAGGTCGGGTGATCGTGCTGGGATTCTGTGTAGCTCGGCTTCAATGTCGTCTAATGCTCTCTTTGCCACCTTGCTTGCCTGAGAAGGATCGTTATCCATCAGAAATAAACGTCGTCCATTTTGTTTTGGTCCACACCGGGCAAAACACATGTTGAAATTCTGCCTGATAAATTGGGCAAAAAAATCACCATCCATCTTTTCATACGGAACGTTGAGGACAACTCCTTTTCCATAAGCCACTGCCACCAGAACGTGTAATCGTTTTCCCCCGGCTAGCTCTTTCGACCCTTTACCTGTAAGCCGTAGGCCCTCAGATCTCTTTCTCCAAATTCTTGATTTTGGAGTAATAGCACTGTTTAGAGGATTGTGCTTGTAAACAAATGACACACCGTCCAAATAAAAAGCTACTTCATTTGTCCAAAAATTGGGGTTATGCGCAAGGGAACGTCTCATTTCTTTTGCGTATTTCATGCGCAATTTTCGATCTTTATTGCTTAATAATCCTTTTTTCCTTGCTTGGAAAAACCCGTACCCGTTTTCGTTTAGACAACGGGAGAATGTTCGCCGACTGGCCATATTTAACTTTAGGCCGCTCTGTTCTACTAACAATTTAACAGTCACGTTTATATTGTTTTTTCTTGATTGTTTTAATGTTCGAATCAATGTTCGAGCACTGCGCTCATTTACTTTTCGCGGTCGGCCAGCCTTTGCGCCGAGTTTGACGTCTCTTAGGTTTACTTTGCAAATTCGTTCTGCTGAAGACTTTGATATGCGACATTTTATTGCGATGTCCCTGTAAGACGCCCCAGATTAATTTCTTAAATATACGGCTAATGCTCTTTTCTTGTCAGATATGTTGCTAGTGTAAACCATGATGGCTGTAACGGTGACAATTGTCCAAAGAAAATATGTTTTCGTATTTCAGTCCTCCGTTGTAACTTTTATTTATACCCACCTGAATACGTGATATCATTTCGCCACACCTTGACAACAACGTCAAAGGCTTAAATCATGCGTTTTAACTTGTAAAACTGTTGTATCGTGTGACGTTTATCATTGAAACATATCGATATATGAAGATATATGTCGTGAAGTATAACTGGTTCACATTTGCAGCTTAGAAATAGCGTTCAAAGAAAGTTATAAATCAATTTTCTTCTATTTTCACACTCAGACATGTCTGAATATATGTTTACACATCATAACTGTCAGAGACAGATAATTCATACTGTAATTGACGTCGCTTGACCCTGCGAGTGAAATAGGTAGAAATACCGGGAAAAGATCATAAAATAGCAGCCAATTTGCTGCAAAAAGTTGCAAATCTGTACTGTCCGCTTAAACTGTTTATGTATATGGACACTTAAAACCTTTCAAAGATCTGAATACATTTAATGTGACAGGTAATATTATCAGAGATTAGCAAGATTGTGTCGAGGAGGTAATTTTGAAAATACTAACGGTAAAACGGTAGTGCGCGCAGATTTATTCATATTTTAAATTTTAAAACTGGAGTATCAACGGTTTGAAGGTCCAGACTCGCACGTTAGAAGCATGGCAACACTTCAATCACGGCAACAGAGAAGTGTTTACTTGGTGACGTACAGCAGAGCTGATTTTAGCAAAATCGCCTCTCGAAACCATTTTGCAGAGACTGTTTTGCAAGGCAGTGGCTGGGAGAGAAATGGTGTAAAAGTGGCTCATTGGGTCGTGTCCATGGAACGGCATACCCAACCAAACGTAGACGTCGCCGAGATGAGCCCACCAAACGAATACCACTTTCACATGGCTATTAAGTTACAGAAACGTTCACGGTGGTTGCAAGTAAGAAATTATCTGGACGAGACGTGTGGGGTTCAAATTAATTTTAGTAGCAACCACAATACCTACTACAGTGCCTACAAGTACGCGACGAAGAAGGACGAAGAGCCAGTGCACTCGCCTGCACATCCCGATATTGGTAACAACGCACCAAATACCGCCAAAGCAATTGCTACTAAGGACAAAAAAGGTGAAGTGTCCAAGCGTGACAGAAAGAGAAAGCGAGGGACGGAGAGGTTAACTGTCTATGACATGACGCAATTAATTCAGAGTAGGAACATAAAGACACGACTTGAGCTAGTGTTGTTGGCAGTAACCCGGAATAGAGAAGGTGACATGTCTTTGGCCCAGTTTATTGCAAATAGAGGCAGCAAAGCAGTGGACGAAGCATTGTCATTAGCAAAAGAATTTTCAGAGGCTGAAAAGAACTTTGCTCGTTCAAAGAAATCTCGCGTCGAAATCTTACAAGAAGCTTTCCAGAGTAATTGTGCGATCAGCTGCGATGGGAAGTGGCGTCCTGCAGCGGTAGAACTACTCGAGAGTCATGGGATCACGGTTTCCGCGTTTTGTACTGCAGTGTACACAGCATTAGAGCAAGGAAGGGGAAAGTATCGCAACGTTTACATTCATGGCCCAGCAAATACAGGCAAAACGTTCATTCTCTCGCCATTAAAGTCAATTTACAAGACGTTCTGTAACCCCGCAACTGGTTCGTTTGCGTGGATGGGTGTGGATCAAGCTGAGATTGTTTTTTTGAACGACTTCAGATGGGATCCCAAAACCATCGCCTGGGCTGATTTTCTGCAAGCGTTAGAAGGTGACCGTCGTTCATTTGCCCGTTCCAAAGAACGTTTGCGCACGAGATATCGAGCTCGCAACAGATATCCCGTTCTTTGCTACGTCCGACGCGCCTATTATCTTAATAAAGGGGGGTTCAGTTGACAGAGCAAATACAGATATGATGGATGTGAGATGGCATTTCCGCAACTTCTGGAAACAAATTTCTCGTTCAGATCCACAGAGCTTGATACCCTGTGGCCACTGCTTTGCACAACTTATTTTTGAAAATAAATCCGATTAAAGATTTGAGACGACTGATAGATAACCACTTGAGTTGACGTTCGTTCGTTTACATCGTCATGACTCCACACGGTGCTCCACTACAAAACTTGACGTAACTTTCGTTTGCTTTAGCATTTTGCGTGACAAACTTGCCATGTGCAATGAACAACAATGTAGATAATTTGTAGACATTAATAGTAGCCTTTGCAACTATTCTTATTGTACATCCAACAGTGCTCCCCTTATATAATATATAAACCAAGAATTAGAAAGGAATTTTAATTATGTTTGTGGGGAGCACTGTTGGAAGTGTATCAAACCCGCACTGTAACAACCCATTCGTTAAAAAATCACGATAATAACAATAGTTTAAGTTGATTCGTGTTTTTAAAAGTATCGAAAATGGCATTTTCTTTGGAATATATGCGTATTTTAATGGAGCACTGTCGTCTGGCTCCTCAGTAAATGTGGAGTACTGTTACATGCGAGATGACGTACATTGATAAGCTCGCCCCACTTAAGTTCGGGTGGCTTACTTAAGTAGAGATTAAAATATAACATACAATGAATTGTAACTTATCGTTTATTCAGTGACAAAGTCTTTCTAAAACAGCAAAGAAAAATGTCATTACGCTAATATTTTATTCGGTCTCCTCTCGATTTTATTACTGCGTTTACTCGTTTTGACAGACTTGCAATAGTACGATCTATCAGGTCGACTGATAGGTTATCAAATGCTTGTAGAACACGAGCGCTAAAATTTTGAAATGTCTCCAATGTAATATTTAGCGATATTGCTTCTTTTTCTAAGCTTGTCTTAACCAAATGAAAAATATTCTCGATTGGATTAAGGTCGGGTGATCGTGCTGGGATTCTGTGTAGCTCGGCTTCAATGTCGTCTAATGCTCTCTTTGCCACCTTGCTTGCCTGAGAAGGATCGTTATCCATCAGAAATAAACGTCGTCCATTTTGTTTTGGTCCACACCGGGCAAAACACATGTTGAAATTCTGCCTGATAAATTGGGCAAAAAAATCACCATCCATCTTTTCATACGGAACGTTGAGGACAACTCCTTTTCCATAAGCCACTGCCACCAGAACGTGTAATCGTTTTCCCCCGGCTAGCTCTTTCGACCCTTTACCTGTAAGCCGTAGGCCCTCAGATCTCTTTCTCCAAATTCTTGATTTTGGAGTAATAGCACTGTTTAGAGGATTGTGCTTGTAAACAAATGACACACCGTCCAAATAAAAAGCTACTTCATTTGTCCAAAAATTGGGGTTATGCGCAAGGGAACGTCTCATTTCTTTTGCGTATTTCATGCGCAATTTTCGATCTTTATTGCTTAATAATCCTTTTTTTCCTTGCTTGGAAAAACCCGTACCCGTTTTCGTTTAGACAACGGGAGAATGTTCGCCGACTGGCCATATTTAACTTTAGGCCGCTCTGTTCTACTAACAATTTAACAGTCACGTTTATATTGTTTTTTTCTTGATTGTTTTAATGTTCGAATCAATGTTCGAGCACTGCGCTCATTTACTTTTCGCGGTCGGCCAGCCTTTGCGCCGAGTTTGACGTCTCTTAGGTTTACTTTGCAAATTCGTTCTGCTGAAGACTTTGATATGCGACATTTTATTGCGATGTCCCTGTAAGACGCCCCAGATTAATTTCTTAAATATACGGCTAATGCTCTTTTCTTGTCAGATATGTTGCTAGTGTAAACCATGATGGCTGTAACGGTGACAATTGTCCAAAGAAAATATGTTTTCGTATTTCAGTCCTCCGTTGTAACTTTTATTTATACCCACCTGAATACGTGATATCATTTCGCCACACCTTGACAACAACGTCAAAGGCTTAAATCATGCGTTTTAACTTGTAAAACTGTTGTATCGTGTGACGTTTATCATTGAAACATATCGATATATGAAGATATATGTCGTGAAGTATAACTGGTTCACATTTGCAGCTTAGAAATAGCGTTCAAAGAAAGTTATAAATCAATTTTCTTCTATTTTCACACTCAGACATGTCTGAATATATGTTTACACATCATAACTGTCAGAGACAGATAATTCATACTGTAATTGACGTCGCTTGACCCTGCGAGTGAAATAGGTAGAAATACCGGGAAAAGATCATAAAATAGCAGCCAATTTGCTGCAAAAAGTTGCAAATCTGTACTGTCCGCTTAAACTGTTTATGTATATGGACACTTAAAACCTTTCAAAGATCTGAATACATTTAATGTGACAGGTAATATTATCAGAGATTAGCAAGATTGTGTCGAGGAGGTAATTTTGAAAATACTAACGGTAAAACGGTAGTGCGCGCAGATTTATTCATATTTTAAATTTTAAAACTGGAGTATCAACGGTTTTGAAGGTCCAGACTCGCACGTTAGAAGCATGGCAACACTTCAATCACGGCAACAGAGAAGTGTTTACTTGGTGACGTACAGCAGAGCTGATTTTAGCAAAATCGCCTCTCGAAACCATTTTGCAGAGACTGTTTTGCAAGGCAGTGGCTGGGAGAGAAATGGTGTAAAAGTGGCTCATTGGGTCGTGTCCATGGAACGGCATACCCAACCAAACGTAGACGTCGCCGAGATGAGCCCACCAAACGAATACCACTTTCACATGGCTATTAAGTTACAGAAACGTTCACGGTGGTTGCAAGTAAGAAATTATCTGGACGAGACGTGTGGGGTTCAAATTAATTTTAGTAGCAACCACAATACCTACTACAGTGCCTACAAGTACGCGACGAAGAAGGACGAAGAGCCAGTGCACTCGCCTGCACATCCCGATATTGGTAACAACGCACCAAATACCGCCAAAGCAATTGCTACTAAGGACAAAAAAGGTGAAGTGTCCAAGCGTGACAGAAAGAGAAAGCGAGGGACGGAGAGGTTAACTGTCTATGACATGACGCAATTAATTCAGAGTAGGAACATAAAGACACGACTTGAGCTAGTGTTGTTGGCAGTAACCCGGAATAGAGAAGGTGACATGTCTTTGGCCCAGTTTATTGCAAATAGAGGCAGCAAAGCAGTGGACGAAGCATTGTCATTAGCAAAAGAATTTTCAGAGGCTGAAAAGAACTTTGCTCGTTCAAAGAAATCTCGCGTCGAAATCTTACAAGAAGCTTTCCAGAGTAATTGTGCGATCAGCTGCGATGGGAAGTGGCGTCCTGCAGCGGTAGAACTACTCGAGAGTCATGGGATCACGGTTTCCGCGTTTTGTACTGCAGTGTACACAGCATTAGAGCAAGGAAGGGGAAAGTATCGCAACGTTTACATTCATGGCCCAGCAAATACAGGCAAAACGTTCATTCTCTCGCCATTAAAGTCAATTTACAAGACGTTCTGTAACCCCGCAACTGGTTCGTTTGCGTGGATGGGTGTGGATCAAGCTGAGATTGTTTTTTTGAACGACTTCAGATGGGATCCCAAAACCATCGCCTGGGCTGATTTTCTGCAAGCGTTAGAAGGTGACCGTCGTTCATTTGCCCGTTCCAAAGAACGTTTGCGCACGAGATATCGAGCTCGCAACAGATATCCCGTTCTTTGCTACGTCCGACGCGCCTATTATCTTAATAAAGGGGGGTTCAGTTGACAGAGCAAATACAGATATGATGGATGTGAGATGGCATTTCTGCAACTTCTGGAAACAAATTTCTCGTTCAGATCCACAGAGCTTGATACCCTGTGGCCACTGCTTTGCACAACTTATTTTTGAAAATAAATCCGATTAAAGATTTGAGACGACTGATAGATAACCACTTGAGTTGACGTTCGTTCGTTTACATCGTCATGACTCCACACGGTGCTCCACTACAAAACTTGACGTAACTTTCGTTTGCTTTAGCATTTTGCGTGACAAACTTGCCATGTGCAATGAACAACAATGTAGATAATTTGTAGACATTAATAGTAGCCTTTGCAACTATTCTTATTGTACATCCAACAGTGCTCCCCTTATATAATATATAAACCAAGAATTAGAAAGGAATTTTAATTATGTTTGTGGGGAGCACTGTTGGAAGTGTATCAAACCCGCACTGTAACAACCCATTCGTTAAAAAATCACGATAATAACAATAGTTTAAGTTGATTCGTGTTTTTAAAAGTATCGAAAATGGCATTTTCTTTGGAATATATGCGTATTTTAATGGAGCACTGTCGTCTGGCTCCTCAGTAAATGTGGAGTACTGTTACATGCGAGATGACGTACATTGATAAGCTCGCCCCACTTAAGTTCGGGTGGCTTACTTAAGTAGAGATTAAAATATAACATACAATGAATTGTAACTTATCGTTTATTCAGTGACAAAGTCTTTCTAAAACAGCAAAGAAAAATGTCATTACGCTAATATTTTATTCGGTCTCCTCTCGATTTTATTACTGCGTTTACTCGTTTTGACAGACTTGCAATAGTACGATCTATCAGGTCGACTGATAGGTTATCAAATGCTTGTAGAACACGAGCGCTAAAATTTTGAAATGTCTCCAATGTAATATTTAGCGATATTGCTTCTTTTTCTAAGCTTGTCTTAACCAAATGAAAAATATTCTCGATTGGATTAAGGTCGGGTGATCGTGCTGGGATTCTGTGTAGCTCGGCTTCAATGTCGTCTAATGCTCTCTTTGCCACCTTGCTTGCCTGAGAAGGATCGTTATCCATCAGAAATAAACGTCGTCCATTTTGTTTTGGTCCACACCGGGCAAAACACATGTTGAAATTCTGCCTGATAAATTGGGCAAAAAAATCACCATCCATCTTTTCATACGGAACGTTGAGGACAACTCCTTTTCCATAAGCCACTGCCACCAGAACGTGTAATCGTTTTCCCCCGGCTAGCTCTTTCGACCCTTTACCTGTAAGCCGTAGGCCCTCAGATCTCTTTCTCCAAATTCTTGATTTTGGAGTAATAGCACTGTTTAGAGGATTGTGCTTGTAAACAAATGACACACCGTCCAAATAAAAAGCTACTTCATTTGTCCAAAAATTGGGGTTATGCGCAAGGGAACGTCTCATTTCTTTTGCGTATTTCATGCGCAATTTTCGATCTTTATTGCTTAATAATCCTTTTTTCCTTGCTTGGAAAAACCCGTACCCGTTTTCGTTTAGACAACGGGAGAATGTTCGCCGACTGGCCATATTTAACTTTAGGCCGCTCTGTTCTACTAACAATTTAACAGTCACGTTTATATTGTTTTTTCTTGATTGTTTTAATGTTCGAATCAATGTTCGAGCACTGCGCTCATTTACTTTTCGCGGTCGGCCAGCCTTTGCGCCGAGTTTGACGTCTCTTAGGTTTACTTTGCAAATTCGTTCTGCTGAAGACTTTGATATGCGACATTTTATTGCGATGTCCCTGTAAGACGCCCCAGATTAATTTCTTAAATATACGGCTAATGCTCTTTTCTTGTCAGATATGTTGCTAGTGTAAACCATGATGGCTGTAACGGTGACAATTGTCCAAAGAAAATATGTTTTCGTATTTCAGTCCTCCGTTGTAACTTTTATTTATACCCACCTGAATACGTGATATCATTTCGCCACACCTTGACAACAACGTCAAAGGCTTAAATCATGCGTTTTAACTTGTAAAACTGTTGTATCGTGTGACGTTTATCATTGAAACATATCGATATATGAAGATATATGTCGTGAAGTATAACTGGTTCACATTTGCAGCTTAGAAATAGCGTTCAAAGAAAGTTATAAATCAATTTTCTTCTATTTTCACACTCAGACATGTCTGAATATATGTTTACACATCATAACTGTCAGAGACAGATAATTCATACTGTAATTGACGTCGCTTGACCCTGCGAGTGAAATAGGTAGAAATACCGGGAAAAGATCATAAAATAGCAGCCAATTTGCTGCAAAAAGTTGCAAATCTGTACTGTCCGCTTAAACTGTTTATGTATATGGACACTTAAAACCTTTCAAAGATCTGAATACATTTAATGTGACAGGTAATATTATCAGAGATTAGCAAGATTGTGTCGAGGAGGTAATTTTGAAAATACTAACGGTAAAACGGTAGTGCGCGCAGATTTATTCATATTTTAAATTTTAAAACTGGAGTATCAACGGTTTGAAGGTCCAGACTCGCACGTTAGAAGCATGGCAACACTTCAATCACGGCAACAGAGAAGTGTTTACTTGGTGACGTACAGCAGAGCTGATTTTAGCAAAATCGCCTCTCGAAACCATTTTGCAGAGACTGTTTTGCAAGGCAGTGGCTGGGAGAGAAATGGTGTAAAAGTGGCTCATTGGGTCGTGTCCATGGAACGGCATACCCAACCAAACGTAGACGTCGCCGAGATGAGCCCACCAAACGAATACCACTTTCACATGGCTATTAAGTTACAGAAACGTTCACGGTGGTTGCAAGTAAGAAATTATCTGGACGAGACGTGTGGGGTTCAAATTAATTTTAGTAGCAACCACAATACCTACTACAGTGCCTACAAGTACGCGACGAAGAAGGACGAAGAGCCAGTGCACTCGCCTGCACATCCCGATATTGGTAACAACGCACCAAATACCGCCAAAGCAATTGCTACTAAGGACAAAAAAGGTGAAGTGTCCAAGCGTGACAGAAAGAGAAAGCGAGGGACGGAGAGGTTAACTGTCTATGACATGACGCAATTAATTCAGAGTAGGAACATAAAGACACGACTTGAGCTAGTGTTGTTGGCAGTAACCCGGAATAGAGAAGGTGACATGTCTTTGGCCCAGTTTATTGCAAATAGAGGCAGCAAAGCAGTGGACGAAGCATTGTCATTAGCAAAAGAATTTTCAGAGGCTGAAAAGAACTTTGCTCGTTCAAAGAAATCTCGCGTCGAAATCTTACAAGAAGCTTTCCAGAGTAATTGTGCGATCAGCTGCGATGGGAAGTGGCGTCCTGCAGCGGTAGAACTACTCGAGAGTCATGGGATCACGGTTTCCGCGTTTTGTACTGCAGTGTACACAGCATTAGAGCAAGGAAGGGGAAAGTATCGCAACGTTTACATTCATGGCCCAGCAAATACAGGCAAAACGTTCATTCTCTCGCCATTAAAGTCAATTTACAAGACGTTCTGTAACCCCGCAACTGGTTCGTTTGCGTGGATGGGTGTGGATCAAGCTGAGATTGTTTTTTTGAACGACTTCAGATGGGATCCCAAAACCATCGCCTGGGCTGATTTTCATGGCCAGAAATCGAGGACAACATGGCGGCAAAGCATGCGCACTGAATCCCTTTTTAATTAATTCAATATGGCGTCCTTCAATAGATTTCTTAAGGAGATATAAAGAACAATCATTTTCGGTTATTTATTATTGTAAATTCCGACATGCGAACGTCCAAAACTTCACCAAATTGAACAATCGTTCAGCACTACAATTTCTATTAAGTTTGGAGCGTCCTAAATAGGTTCCCGAGCCCCTCACAAGAATACCTCTTATTCGCTGTTTAAAGTCCTATTAATCTGCTATATCACTTATTTTGGAGCTCCAATTTTGGCTGCTTCTGTGTTGTTTGTCCACGATGCGAACGTCTGAATTTGCTCGGGATGAACGTTACTTTTGTTTGCGGAGTTGTTCGTTCCACTTCTTCGTTGTTTAATAGGTTCCCAAAGACCTTTAAAATGTACGATTTATTGCAGCCGAGTCGTTGTAATTTAATCCATCAAGCGCCGAGATAAATACTGAACTCGGCGTGAAGAAGCAATTTCCTCGATAATTTCGGGTTCTTGTCCGCGCCATTTCTTATGGAGATGTTGCTAAGGTTGCCAGGGTCTTAACCGCTGTTATTATTAATTAAATATGACTGTGGATTAGGAAATAATAACCGAAATTTATGCGGCAATTTTTTTTGTGAGTATGAGGGTACAGGCCTGTCTAGACGATTAAAACCTTTGTAATTTGATATTTGGGTAAGAAATGGGTCAATAAGACATTTTAACGAATAACTCTACTTTAATTTATTGCTATAGACTTCTGTTTATAGCCGAAATGATCGATATTTAGCCATCAGAATTTTCAAATTAATATTCCATCTAAATATGAATCCCACAGGCCACTGCCGCTGAGTGTCCTGGATTTCTAGCCATGCTGCAAAGCGTTAGAAGGTGACCGTCGTTCATTTGTGCCCGTTCCAAAGAACGTTTGCGCACGAGATATCGAGCTCGCAACAGATATCCCGTTCTTTGCTACGTCCGACGCGCCTAATATCTTAATAAAGGGGTGTTCAGTTTGACAGAGCAAATACAGATATGATGGATGTGAGATGGCATTTCTGCAACTTCTGGAAACAAATTTCTCGATCAGATCCACAGAGCTTGATACCCTGTGGCCACTAGCTTTGCACAACTTATTTTTGAAAATAAATCCGATTAAAGATTTGAGACGACTGATAGATAACCACTTGAGTTGACGTTCGTTTCGTTTACATCGTCATGACTCCACACGGTGCTCCACTAACAAAACTTGACGTAACTTTCGTTTTGCTTTAGCATTTTGCGTGACAAACTTGCCATGTGCAATGAACAACAATGTAGATAATTTGTAGACATTAATAGTAGCCTTTTGCAACTATTCTTATTGTACATCCAACAGTGCTCCCCTTATATAATAAATAAAAACCAAGAATTAGAAAGGAATTTTAATTATGTTTGTGGGGAGCACTGTTGGAAGTGTATCAAACCCGCACTGTAACAACCCATTCGTTAAAAAATCCACGATAATAACAATAGTTTAAGTTGATTCGTTGTTTTTAAAAGTATCGAAAATGGCATTTTCTTTGGAATATATGCGTATTTTAATGGAGCACTGTCGTCTGGCTCCTCAGTAAATGTGGAGTACTGTTACATGCGAGATGACGTACATTGATAAGCTCGCCCCACTTAAGTTCGGGTGGCTTACTTAAGTAGAGATTAAAAAATAACATACAATGAATTGTAACTTATCGTTTATTCAGTGACAAAGTCTTTCTAAAACAGCAAAGAAAAATGTCATTACGCTAATATTTTAATTCGGTCTCCTCTCGATTTTATTACTGCGGTTTACCTCGTTTTGACAGACTTGCAATAGTACGATCTATCAGGTCGACTGATAGGTTATCAAATGCTTGTAGAACACGAGCGCTAAAATTTTGAAATGTCTCCAATGTAATATTTAGCGATATTGCTTCTTTTTCTAAGCTTGTCTTAACCAAATGAAAAATATTCCTCGATTGTGGATTAAGGTCGGGTGATCGTGCTGGGGATTCTGTGTAGCTCGGCTTCAATGTCGTCTAATGCTCTCTTTGCCACCTTGCTTGCCTGAGAAGGATCGTTATCCATCAGAAATAAACGTCGTCCATTTTTGTTTGGTCCACACCGGTCACACCGGGCAAAACACATGTTGAAATTCTGCCTGATAAATTGGGCAAAAAAATCACCATCCATCTTTTCATACGGAACGTTGAGGACAACTCCTTTTCCATAAGCCACTGCCACCAGAACGTGTAATCGTTTTCCCCCCGGCTAGCTCTTTCGACCCTTTACCTGTAAGCCGTAGGCCCTCAGATCTCTTTCTCCAAATTCTTGATTTTGGAGTAATAGCACTGTTTTAGAGGATTGTGCTTGTAAACAAATGACACACACCGTCCCAAATAAAAAGCTACTTTCATTTGTCCAAAAATTGGGGTTATGCGCAAGGGAACGTCTCATTTCTTTTGCGTATTTCATGCGCAATTTTCGATCTTTATTGCTTAATAATCCTTTTTTCCTTGCTTGGAAAAACCCGTACCCCGTTTTCGTTTTAGACAACGGGAGAATGTTCGCCGACTGGCCATATTTTTAACTTTAGGCCGCTCTGTTCTACTAACAATTTAAACAGTCACGTTTATATTGTTTTTTCTTGATTGTTTAATGTTCGAATCAATGTTCGAGCACTGCGCTCATTTACTTTTCGCGGTCGGCCAGCCTTTGCGCCGAGTTTGACGTCTCTTAGGTTTACTTTGCAAATTCGTTTCTGCTGAAGAACTTTGATATGCGACATTTTATTGCGATGTCCCTGTAAGACGCCCCAGATTAATTTCTTAAATATACGGCTAATGCTCTTTTCTTGTCAGATATGTTGCTAGTGTAAACCATGATGGCTTGTAACGGTGACAATTGTCCAAAGAAAATATGTTTTTCGTATTTCAGTCCTCCGTTGTAACTTTTATTTATACCCACCTGAATACGTGATATCATTTCGCCACACCTTGACAACAACGTCAAAGGCTTAAATCATGCGTTTTAACTTGTAAAACTGTGTGTATCGTGTGACGTTTATCATTGAAACATATCGATATATGAAGATATATGTCGTGAAGTATAACTGGTATCACATTTGCAGCTTAGAAATAGCGTTCAAAGAAAGTTATAAATCAATTTTCTTCTATTTTCACACTCAGACATGTCTGAATATATGTTTACACATCATAACTGTCAGAGACAGATAATTCATACTGTAATTGACGTCGCTTGACCCTGCGAGTGAAATAGGTAGAAATACCGGGAAAAGATCATAAAATAGCAGCCAATTTGCTGCAAAAAGTTGCAAATCTGTACTGTCCGCTTAAACTGTTTATGTATATGGACACTTAAAACCTTTCAAAGATCTGAATACATTTAATGTGACAGGTAATATTATCAGAGATTAGCAAGATTGTGTCGAGGAGGTAATTTTGAAAATACTAACGGTAAAAACGGTTAAGTGCGCGCGCAGATTTATTCATATTTTAAATTTTAAAAACTGGAGTATCAACGGTTTGAAGGTCCAGACTCGCACGTTAGAAGCATGGCAAACACTTCAATCACGGCAACAGAGAAGTGTTTACTTGGTGACGTACAGCAGAGCTGATTTTAGCAAAATCGCCTCTCGAAACCATTTTGCAGAGACTGTTTTGCAAGGCAGTGGCTGGGAGAGAAATGGTGTAAAAGTGGCTCATTGGGTCGTGTCCATGGAACGGCATACCCAACCAAAACGTAGACCGTCGCCGAGATGAGCCCACCAAACGAATACCACTTTCACATGGCTATTAAGTTACAGAAACGTTCACGGTGGTTGCAAGTAAGAAATTATCTGGACGAGACGTGTGGGGTTCAAATTAATTTTAGTAGCAACCACAATACCTACTACAGTGCCTACAAGTACGCGACGAAGAAGGACGAAGAGCCAGTGCACTCGCCTGCACATCCCGATATTGGTAACAACGCACCAAATACCGCGCCAAAGCAATTGCTACTAAGGACAAAAAAGGTGAAGTGTCCAAGCGTGACAGAAAGAGAAAGCGAGGGAGACGGAGAGGTTAACTGTCTATGACATGACGCAATTAATTCAGAGTAGGAACATAAAGACACGACTTGAGCTAGTGTTGTTGGCAGTAACCCGGAATAGAGAAGGTGACATGTCTTTTGGCCCAGTTTTATTGCAAATAGAGGCAGCAAAGCAGTGGACGAAGCATTGTCATTAGAGCAAAAGAATTTTTCAGAGGCTGAAAAGAACTTTGCTCGTTCAAAGAAATCTCGCGTCCGAAATCTTACAAGAAGCTTTCCAGAGTAATTGTGCGATCAGCTGCGATGGGAAGTGGCGTCCTGCAGCGGTAGAACTACTACTCGAGAGTCATGGGGATCACGGTTTCCGCGTTTTGTACTGCAGTGTACACAGCATTAGAGCAAGGAAGGGGAAAGTATCGCAACGTTTACATTCATGGCCCAGCAAATACAGGCAAAACGTTCATTCTCTCGCCATTAAAGTCAATTTACAAGACGTTCTGTAACCCCCCGCAACTGGTTCGTTTGCGTGGATGGGTGTGGATCAAGCTGAGATTGTTTTTTTGAACGACTTCAGAATGGGATCCCAAAACCATCGCCTGGGCTGATTTTCTGCAAGCGTTAGAAGGTGACCGTCGTTCATTTGCCCGTTCCAAAGAACGTTTGCGCACGAGATATCGAGCTCGCAACAGATATCCCGTTCTTTGCTACGTCCGACGCGCCTATTATCTTAATAAAGGGGGGTTCAGTTGACAGAGCAAATACAGATATGATGGATGTGAGATGGCATTTCTGCAACTTCTGGAAACAAATTTCTCGTTCAGATCCACAGAGCTTGATACCCTGTGGCCACTGCTTTGCACAACTTATTTTTGAAAATAAATCCGATTAAAGATTTGAGACGACTGATAGATAACCACTTGAGTTGACGTTCGTTCGTTTACATCGTCATGACTCCACACGGTGCTCCACTACAAAACTTGACGTAACTTTCGTTTGCTTTAGCATTTTGCGTGACAAACTTGCCATGTGCAATGAACAACAATGTAGATAATTTGTAGACATTAATAGTAGCCTTTGCAACTATTCTTATTGTACATCCAACAGTGCTCCCCTTATATAATATATAAACCAAGAATTAGAAAGGAATTTTAATTATGTTTGTGGGGAGCACTGTTGGAAGTGTATCAAACCCGCACTGTAACAACCCATTCGTTAAAAAATCACGATAATAACAATAGTTTAAGTTGATTCGTGTTTTTAAAAGTATCGAAAATGGCATTTTCTTTGGAATATATGCGTATTTTAATGGAGCACTGTCGTCTGGCTCCTCAGTAAATGTGGAGTACTGTTACATGCGAGATGACGTACATTGATAAGCTCGCCCCACTTAAGTTCGGGTGGCTTACTTAAGTAGAGATTAAAATATAACATACAATGAATTGTAACTTATCGTTTATTCAGTGACAAAGTCTTTCTAAAACAGCAAAGAAAAATGTCATTACGCTAATATTTTATTCGGTCTCCTCTCGATTTTATTACTGCGTTTACTCGTTTTGACAGACTTGCAATAGTACGATCTATCAGGTCGACTGATAGGTTATCAAATGCTTGTAGAACACGAGCGCTAAAATTTTGAAATGTCTCCAATGTAATATTTAGCGATATTGCTTCTTTTTCTAAGCTTGTCTTAACCAAATGAAAAATATTCTCGATTGGATTAAGGTCGGGTGATCGTGCTGGGATTCTGTGTAGCTCGGCTTCAATGTCGTCTAATGCTCTCTTTGCCACCTTGCTTGCCTGAGAAGGATCGTTATCCATCAGAAATAAACGTCGTCCATTTTGTTTTGGTCCACACCGGGCAAAACACATGTTGAAATTCTGCCTGATAAATTGGGCAAAAAAATCACCATCCATCTTTTCATACGGAACGTTGAGGACAACTCCTTTTCCATAAGCCACTGCCACCAGAACGTGTAATCGTTTTTCCCCCGGCTAGCTCTTTCGACCCTTTACCTGTAAGCCGTAGGCCCTCAGATCTCTTTCTCCAAATTCTTGATTTTGGAGTAATAGCACTGTTTAGAGGATTGTGCTTGTAAACAAATGACACACCGTCCAAATAAAAAGCTACTTCATTTGTCCAAAAATTGGGGTTATGCGCAAGGGAACGTCTCATTTCTTTTGCGTATTTCATGCGCAATTTTCGATCTTTATTGCTTAATAATCCTTTTTTCCTTGCTTGGAAAAACCCGTACCCGTTTTCGTTTAGACAACGGGAGAATGTTCGCCGACTGGCCATATTTAACTTTAGGCCGCTCTGTTCTACTAACAATTTAACAGTCACGTTTATATTGTTTTTTCTTGATTGTTTTAATGTTCGAATCAATGTTCGAGCACTGCGCTCATTTACTTTTCGCGGTCGGCCAGCCTTTGCGCCGAGTTTGACGTCTCTTAGGTTTACTTTGCAAATTCGTTCTGCTGAAGACTTTGATATGCGACATTTTATTGCGATGTCCCTGTAAGACGCCCCAGATTAATTTCTTAAATATACGGCTAATGCTCTTTTCTTGTCAGATATGTTGCTAGTGTAAACCATGATGGCTGTAACGGTGACAATTGTCCAAAGAAAATATGTTTTCGTATTTCAGTCCTCCGTTGTAACTTTTATTTATACCCACCTGAATACGTGATATCATTTCGCCACACCTTGACAACAACGTCAAAGGCTTAAATCATGCGTTTTAACTTGTAAAACTGTTGTATCGTGTGACGTTTATCATTGAAACATATCGATATATGAAGATATATGTCGTGAAGTATAACTGGTTCACATTTGCAGCTTAGAAATAGCGTTCAAAGAAAGTTATAAATCAATTTTCTTCTATTTTCACACTCAGACATGTCTGAATATATGTTTACACATCATAACTGTCAGAGACAGATAATTCATACTGTAATTGACGTCGCTTGACCCTGCGAGTGAAATAGGTAGAAATACCGGGAAAAGATCATAAAATAGCAGCCAATTTGCTGCAAAAAGTTGCAAATCTGTACTGTCCGCTTAAACTGTTTATGTATATGGACACTTAAAACCTTTCAAAGATCTGAATACATTTAATGTGACAGGTAATATTATCAGAGATTAGCAAGATTGTGTCGAGGAGGTAATTTTGAAAATACTAACGGTAAAACGGTAGTGCGCGCAGATTTATTCATATTTTAAATTTTAAAACTGGAGTATCAACGGTTTGAAGGTCCAGACTCGCACGTTAGAAGCATGGCAACACTTCAATCACGGCAACAGAGAATTGTTTACTTGGTGACGTACAGCAGAGCTGATTTTAGCAAAATCGCCTCTCGAAACCATTTTGCAGAGACTGTTTTGCAAGGCAGTGGCTGGGAGAGAAATGGTGTAAAAGTGGCTCATTGGGTCGTGTCCATGGAACGGCATACCCAACCAAACGTAGACGTCGCCGAGATGAGCCCACCAAACGAATACCACTTTCACATGGCTATTAAGTTACAGAAACGTTCACGGTGGTTGCAAGTAAGAAATTATCTGGACGAGACGTGTGGGGTTCAAATTAATTTTAGTAGCAACCACAATACCTACTACAGTGCCTACAAGTACGCGACGAAGAAGGACGAAGAGCCAGTGCACTCGCCTGCACATCCCGATATTGGTAACAACGCACCAAATACCGCCAAAGCAATTGCTACTAAGGACAAAAAAGGTGAAGTGTCCAAGCGTGACAGAAAGAGAAAGCGAGGGACGGAGAGGTTAACTGTCTATGACATGACGCAATTAATTCAGAGTAGGAACATAAAGACACGACTTGAGCTAGTGTTGTTGGCAGTAACCCGGAATAGAGTAGGTGACATGTCTTTGGCCCAGTTTATTGCAAATAGAGGCAGCAAAGCAGTGGACGAAGCATTGTCATTAGCAAAAGAATTTTCAGAGGCTGAAAAGAACTTTGCTCGTTCAAAGAAATCTCGCGTCGAAATCTTACAAGAAGCTTTCCAGAGTAATTGTGCGATCAGCTGCGATGGGAAGTGGCGTCCTGCAGCGGTAGAACTACTCGAGAGTCATGGGATCACGGTTTCCGCGTTTTGTACTGCAGTGTACACAGCATTAGAGCAAGGAAGGGGAAAGTATCGCAACGTTTACATTCATGGCCCAGCAAATACAGGCAAAACGTTCATTCTCTCGCCATTAAAGTCAATTTACAAGACGTTCTGTAACCCCGCAACTGGTTCGTTTGCGTGGATGGGTGTGGATCAAGCTGAGATTGTTTTTTTGAACGACTTCAGATGGGATCCCAAAACCATCGCCTGGGCTGATTTTCTGCAAGCGTTAGAAGGTGACCGTCGTTCATTTGCCCGTTCCAAAGAACGTTTGCGCACGAGATATCGAGCTCGCAACAGATATCCCGTTCTTTGCTACGTCCGACGCGCCTATTATCTTAATAAAGGGGGGTTCAGTTGACAGAGCAAATACAGATATGATGGATGTGAGATGGCATTTCTGCAACTTCTGGAAACAAATTTCTCGTTCAGATCCACAGAGCTTGATACCCTGTGGCCACTGCTTTGCACAACTTATTTTTGAAAATAAATCCGATTAAAGATTTGAGACGACTGATAGATAACCACTTGAGTTGACGTTCGTTCGTTTACATCGTCATGACTCCACACGGTGCTCCACTACAAAACTTGACGTAACTTTCGTTTGCTTTAGCATTTTGCGTGACAAACTTGCCATGTGCAATGAACAACAATGTAGATAATTTGTAGACATTAATAGTAGCCTTTGCAACTATTCTTATTGTACATCCAACAGTGCTCCCCTTATATAATATATAAACCAAGAATTAGAAAGGAATTTTAATTATGTTTGTGGGGAGCACTGTTGGAAGTGTATCAAACCCGCACTGTAACAACCCATTCGTTAAAAAATCACGATAATAACAATAGTTTAAGTTGATTCGTGTTTTTAAAAGTATCGAAAATGGCATTTTCTTTGGAATATATGCGTATTTTAATGGAGCACTGTCGTCTGGCTCCTCAGTAAATGTGGAGTACTGTTACATGCGAGATGACGTACATTGATAAGCTCGCCCCACTTAAGTTCGGGTGGCTTACTTAAGTAGAGATTAAAATATAACATACAATGAATTGTAACTTATCGTTTATTCAGTGACAAAGTCTTTCTAAAACAGCAAAGAAAAATGTCATTACGCTAATATTTTATTCGGTCTCCTCTCGATTTTATTACTGCGTTTACTCGTTTTGACAGACTTGCAATAGTACGATCTATCAGGTCGACTGATAGGTTATCAAATGCTTGTAGAACACGAGCGCTAAAATTTTGAAATGTCTCCAATGTAATATTTAGCGATATTGCTTCTTTTTCTAAGCTTGCCCTTACAAAAATTCCACATGATTTCACATGTGGATATTCCACATGTGTTTTTGGAACGTGTGATCACATGTGAATATTCCACATGTGATCACATGTGGAATATTCACATGTGATCACACGTTCCAAAAACACATGTGGAATATTCACATGTGATCACATGTGGAATATTCACATGTGATCACACGTTCCAAAAACACATGTGGAATATTCACATGTGATCACATGTGGAATATTCACATGTGATCACACGTTCCAAAAACACATGTGGAATATCCACATGTGATCACATGTGAAGATTTCACATGTGATCACACGTTCCAAAAACAATCGTTCCAAAAACACGATCCAAATGGAATATCCACATGTGATCACATGCGGAATGTCGACATGCATGTAGGTAGCACTCCGCATAAAAACGAAACAAACTGCATATAGTTAAATAAATTTTATTATACAAAAATTTTACAAATCAATAAAATAAAGCTGCTATAATTTTCTTTTCACTAAAATCATATAACTTCTATGATCTTTTAAGCTTTGCATGATGCGAAGTAATCTATTTGAACTAATTAAAACATTTGTGGGATTCACCATGTACAGTACGTATTTTAGTTGATGTGAGCTTTTGGCCCATTTAGCTCGAGTCATATTAATTCAGCATTTCTTTTTAAAAAACTGTCCAAAGGTGGACCTGAACTAAACAGTGTGAAAACCCAGAAATAATGCAAATATAGACATGGTGAATTCCAAAAAAGCTTATCTTAAGTACAAAGATTAAAATATTGTAGTCTATGTAAATAGGTGCATAAATACATGTACCTGGATTTCATTTAGAGTGTTCATTAAAAAATAAGGTACAATAATATAGTTCAAAAGATTAAAAAACCATGAACTTGCATTAACCAACCAACATTAATCTACAAGCCTTAAGTGCTTATTATAATCACACAAAAGTGTGTAGAACCCCTTGCATTTAATTCAGGCATAATAGGTAACAAAATGAAATAATTTTAGAGTATTGATCTCCTAGTGAATAAGGAAATTATACTTTCTTGCCTCCATGATGGAATTAAATGCAGAGTCATTTTTAAAACACCCGATAAAAATTGAAATGCTAGGTTGGGTCTAACCTCATAAATGTCCTATAATATCTACATCTGTTCCAATTATATTTTTCTTGCCTCCATGGCATTTCTCTCATCTTTACACTTTTGCACCATTGACACCTTGCACAAGGTTGCAGTGCCACTTGGGAACCTTTTATGGACTTCAGCTAAATAGAAAAGAGATACAAACAAATATGATATCAAAATCAACATCCTCTTGGCTTAAATACGTACTGATATTTTAATATTGCTCAAAAAATTATATTATTATAAATTATACTGTACTTATTATTGTCAGCTCATTACTAGAGATGAGCTATTTAATCGAAAACTAATCTGCAAAGCCATATACATGTAATCAGCCAATTTGCAATAATTGGTAATCAGCTGATTATTGTATAATAATTAGTACATTAACTCTTTCACACATGGAGCTAATGTGAATCCAAAATATGCAATGAATGTGTATAGTATTCACCATGAGCCATTCTCTTTTCACTCTGCTAGCAAAAACCTTGATTTCTGTTTTATTTCAAAAATATTGATTATGATTATTTATGCTCCTTGCAATCCCATGACACATTGAAAATAACTGTGCACTAGGGATTGGTAACCAACAACATATCAATAAGCACTACTGTATATGCCAATTAATCAGCCTATTAATCTGCTTCAGTAATCGACAATTTTTGTAATCACTCATCTCTACTCATTACTTTTATGACTGCTAGTAATAGTACAGTTACTAGAAGTTAATATTGCAAGGAATTTTACCAAAATATATAAAGAATAATATAACACAGTGACATAAAGATATGGATTCTATTTGAGTTGTGAAAAGGATAGCAAATTTATTTAGTGAAATTTGTTTTCATCACCGTGTCATTTTCTTTTTAGAATCTAGATTAAAATTATGCAAAAAGTAGTCAGCAGCAATAAGGATCTGCAGGGTCCAGTTGTACGAAGCCTGTATAGCGAATAAAATTTAAGTTCACTTGGTCAAAGCATGTATGGCACACTATACCTATCCGCCGGATAAGCTATCCAGGCTTTGTATAACCAGGCCCTGTAGGGCAACTTTTATTATTGTATTCTTGGTTTTATTTTTCAATTGCTATTTAAGGGTGAAAAGGTTCTCATACATGTAGATTTTTGAACATAAATTGGAATTCATGACAGCAATACACTTTTATTAATGCCTAAACCAAAATATATTGCTCTGATAAAGTGCCCCTGCTATTTGGGGATTACTGTGAGCCCCCCTAATCAAGCTGAGCACATGGCAACATCCTGAACAATTTTAATAATTTAGTTTTACTTATGAGTACGTAATTCATCGTATAAAAAAGCTTGAAGCAAACCTACTTCGAATAACTTTTTAGAAAGATATAAACTCCTAGTAAACGTATAAAGCAATGAACTGAATGACACATCAGACATGAGGATAATGCCTTCGCTAAATGACGCTAATTGCTTAGACTCAAAGCTGCCGCGGACCCAGTCACGTGGGAGAAACTATTGTCATGCTTTGTAAAAAAACAACGTCAAAATTATTTTATTGGGAATGCTGCGTGGCGAAAATAAGCAAAACAAACTTAATTTTTAATCTTGAGATATTTAAAACAAGAAAATCTTGAGCACATTTGAGTAGATTAAGCAAATAATATAAATGCTTGTTCGATTACTCGTGAATTCTCACTACCCGGTGTCGTGCAAAACGGAAGTTATGCTCATGTTATGAACCGCGGGCTCACAAATAAACCATCAACATTCCATCAAGCGATTGATCAGACGAGCTGGAAACAAACACATGAAATCCCTAGCCTTTTTCAAAGATCTTGTCCAGGAGGACAGATGTTTGACTGCTCTGAAAGTATGGATCCTATACAAGACAAACGTAACCTTTGTTGGTACATCATATTAAATTGAATGGTGGTGCAACATAATTAAAGAGAAGTGAAAATAAAGATAAAATATTCAACAAAAATATTTCAATGACTTTGATATTTCATATCAAGATCTTTCTATCAAGGTAATGCAGTCATTTTATTGATTTCTATTTTTGGTGTTGTAAATGGAGCCTGTTTTGCAATAGATTGTGTTTAAACCTTGGATGGCTTGGAATCAAAATTGTTTTAAATCCATGAGCTTTAATTGGCACAGTATTATGGTAGATTGTGGTAGTACAACCAGCTTTATTCAGAAAATGCAATTATTTGATGTTTAGTTAACCGGTTTCTTTAATCTGCTGAAAAAATATTGTTCGTAGTTGTTTAGATGCTGTACTGGTGATATACAATATTGATCAGTATTGAAATTCCTGTACAACCCAGCTTTATTCAGGCAATGCAATTATTTGATATTTTAATTTAGCTAGTTATGTTACCCATTCCTGCAGAGGCTGGCCTTAACCGGTCCTTTGCTGAAAAAATATGGTTGGTACTGGTGCTGTACTGGTATACGATATTGTTGGTGTACTGAATATCAGTATTGAAATATCAGTATTGAAATTCCTGTACGACCCAGCTTCATTTAGACAATGCAATTATTTGATGTTTAGTTAACCGGTTTCTTTAATCTGCTGAAAAAATATTGTTCGTAGTTGTTTAGATGCTGTACTGGTGATATACAATATTGATCAGTATTGAAATTCCTGTACAACCAAGCTTTATTCAGGCAATGCAATTATTTGATATTTTAATTTAGTTAGTTATGTTACCCATTCCTGCAGAGGTTGGCCTTAACCGGTCCTTTGCTGAAAAAATATGGTTGGTACTGGTGCTGTACAGGTATACGATATTGTTGGTGTACTGGATATCAGTATTGAAATATCAGTATTGAAATTCCTGTACGACCCAGCTTCATTTAGACAATGCAATTATTTGATCTTTAGTTAGTTAAGTATACCCATTCCTGCAGGGACTCCTTAAACGGTCTCTTTAATCTCCTGGAAAAATATGATTGGTAGTGGTTTATACTGTATGCTGTGCTGGTATACAATATTGTTGGTGTACTGGATATCAGTATTGAAATTCTTGTACGACCCAGCTTCATTTAGACAATGCAATTATTTGATGTTTAGTTAGTTAAGTATACCCATTCCTGCAGGGACTCCTTAAACGGTCTCTTTAATCTGCTGGAAAAATGTGATTGGTAGTGGTTTATACTGTATGCTGTACTGGTATACGATATTGTTGGTGTACTGGATATCAGTATTGAAATTCTTGTACGACCCAGCTTCATTCAGACAATGCAATTATTTGATGTTTAGTTACTGTACTTATGTCACCCATTCTTGCAATTTTGTCCCTTTTTTTCTGCTGAAAAAAATTGTCTGACCGTTAGCCAGAATAAAATTATGTTATGGCTGTTAGAGGAAATAACTATAATGTGAGATCTTCCTTACCACGCTTGAGCATAGGGAGGAAAACCAGATAACTGAACAAATACTTATATGTGATGTGTCCAGTGTATAATTCCATGTAATTTCATCATTTTAGCTATTTTTTTGTGTTTAAAGATAAATTTCACATGTGATCACATGTGAATCTATTTCACATGTTAAACTTCCACATGTGATCACATGTGATCACATGTGAATCTATTTCACATGTTAAACTTCCACATGTGATCACATGTGAATCTATTTCACATGTTAAACTTCCACATGTGATCACATGTGATCACATGTGATCACATGTGAATCTATTTCACATGTTAAAATTCCACATGTGATCACATGTGATCACATGTGATCACATGTGATCACATGTGATCACACGTGTGAAAGCATGTGGAATTTTTGTAAGGGTGTCTTAACCAAATGAAAAATATTCTCGATTGGATTAAGGTCGGGTGATCGTGCTGGGATTCTGTGTAGCTCGGCTTCAATGTCGTCTAATGCTCTCTTTGCCACCTTGCTTGCCTGAGAAGGATCGTTATCCATCAGAAATAAACGTCGTCCATTTTGTTTTGGTCCACACCGGGCAAAACACATGTTGAAATTCTGCCTGATAAATTGGGCAAAAAAATCACCATCCATCTTTTCATACGGAACGTTGAGGACAACTCCTTTTCCATAAGCCACTGCCACCAGAACGTGTAATCGTTTTCCCCCGGCTAGCTCTTTCGACCCTTTACCTGTAAGCCGTAGGCCCTCAGATCTCTTTCTCCAAATTCTTGATTTTGGAGTAATAGCACTGTTTAGAGGATTGTGCTTGTAAACAAATGACACACCGTCCAAATAAAAAGCTACTTCATTTGTCCAAAAATTGGGGTTATGCGCAAGGGAACGTCTCATTTCTTTTGCGTATTTCATGCGCAATTTTCGATCTTTATTGCTTAATAATCCTTTTTTCCTTGCTTGGAAAAACCCGTACCCGTTTTCGTTTAGACAACGGGAGAATGTTCGCCGACTGGCCATATTTAACTTTAGGCCGCTCTGTTCTACTAACAATTTAACAGTCACGTTTATATTGTTTTTTTCTTGATTGTTTTAATGTTCGAATCAATGTTCGAGCACTGCGCTCATTTACTTTTCGCGGTCGGCCAGCCTTTGCGCCGAGTTTGACGTCTCTTAGGTTTACTTTGCAAATTCGTTCTGCTGAAGACTTTGATATGCGACATTTTATTGCGATGTCCCTGTAAGACGCCCCAGATTAATTTCTTAAATATACGGCTAATGCTCTTTTCTTGTCAGATATGTTGCTAGTGTAAACCATGATGGCTGTAACGGTGACAATTGTCCAAAGAAAATATGTTTTCGTATTTCAGTCCTCCGTTGTAACTTTTATTTATACCCACCTGAATACGTGATATCATTTCGCCACACCTTGACAACAACGTCAAAGGCTTAAATCATGCGTTTTAACTTGTAAAACTGTTGTATCGTGTGACGTTTATCATTGAAACATATCGATATATGAAGATATATGTCGTGAAGTATAACTGGTTCACATTTGCAGCTTAGAAATAGCGTTCAAAGAAAGTTATAAATCAATTTTCTTCTATTTTCACACTCAGACTGTAGCTCTTTTATTACAAATACACCCATTGGAATTTGTCGCTATAACGGAAACTTGGCTAAACGATGAAGTCCTTGATCAATTAATTCATATAAACAATTATAACATTTTCCGAAATGACAGATCACATGGCCGAGGAGGGGGTGTTTGTGCTTTTGTCTCGACTAATATTCCAGTTATAAGAAGGAAAGATCTTGAAAATCCAGTGTTTGAGTGCTTATGGTTATGGTTGTGGCCCTATCGGCTGCCAAGACATTTGACTGGATTAATATGTTGTGTTTTGTATAGCCCACCGGACACACTAATTCATGAGCAAAAAGAACTATCGGCCTATATTGTCGACCAGTTGGACCGAATTAGATCTACTCACCCGGATTGCGGTGTGGTAATTCTCGGTGATTTTAATAATTTGAATATCTGCGATATACTGTGTCACCATAGTCTGAAACAAATAGTGGATATTCGAACCAGTGAAAGAAACATTTTAGATTTAATTATCACCAATTTAGAAGATCTTTATTGTAATCCTGTCATAATGGCACCTCTTGACTCATCAGATCATAATATTGTTAAATGGTCTACGAAAACAAACGAAGAAACAAACAATAATAAAACAGTCAAGAAAAAGGTACGGTGCTTTCCTTTATCAGCACGTGAAGCTTTCGGAAGATGGTGCAGTTCACATAAATGGTTTACTGATGTTGAAAAAACTAATTCCGCCTCTTTTTTAGCATCTTCTTTTACTAATGAGTTAAATTCAGCTATTAATCGAATATTTCCAACCAAAGTGATTAAAATTCACCATTCTGATAAACCGTGGATGACACCCGCATTGAAGAAACTAATTAACCAAAGACAGAAAGCTTTCCATTCTGGAAACAGGGAACTCTGGCGTCATTACAGACTGAAGGCGCGAAATGCCATATGGTTGAAAAACGTACGTATTACGAGAATAAAGTGAAACATCAGTAGTAATACCCCCCACTATGGATGCCAAAGGGATGCCGCCTCATTAAATATTCAATTTTTAATTATTCATTCTCAGGCTCCTTTAGGACGTTCTAACCCTAATCTCATTATGTCTCATGCTCCTGTAGGACCCCCTAACCCTAACTGACAATCAACCACCCGTGTAATACGTCATAACCGATAGCTCTCCGACTAATTTCCGAAGTTACGTCATTATCAAAAGGCATCCCATTTTCTTCCTTATAAGTATTAGTAATTACCTTTTCATTTATACACTTTACCCCACTGTCAGTCAACACTTGTGGGACACATACAATCAATGACAAAACACCTTGGGACAGTTAACATTTTAGCCCTTCAGAGACTATAAATTACATATTATATAAAAATTGCGTTTTTCCCTCCCGCCCCCACCCAATTCAATGTTGACTGGAGTTACCTAGACAAACAGCACATAAAATGGGGTGGCTAGGAGGTGAACAACATTGAATAGGGGGCGGGGGGGTGCTAAGCATCGGTATTGTATAAGATAAATTCGAAGTGTCCCAAGGGTTTTGTCACTGATTGAATCAATGACAAAACACCTTGGGACAGTTAACATTTTAGCCCTTCAGAGACTATAAATTACATATTATATAAAAATTGCGTTTTTCCCTCCCGCCCCCACCCAATTCAATGTTGACTGGAGTTACCTAGACAAACAGCACATAAAATGGGGTGGCTAGGAGGTGAACAACATTGAATAGGGGGCGGGGGGGTGCTAAGCATCGGTATTGTATAAGACAAATTCGAAGTGTCCCAAGGGTTTTGTCACTGATTGAATCAATGACAAAACACCTTGGGACAGTTAACTTTTTAGCCCTTCAGAGACTATAAATTACATATTATATAAAAATTGCGTTTTTCCCTCCCGCCCCCACCCAATTCAATGTTGACTGGAGTTACCTAGACAAACAGCACATAAAATGGGGTGGCTAGGAGGTGAACAACATTGAATAGGGGGCGGGGGGGTGCTAAGCATCGGTATTGTATAAGATAAATTCGAAGTGTCCCAAGGGTTTTGTCACTGATTGTCCATAGCATAGATCAAATTTCGTCGTCATTCATTTCGCGTGTTATGAACACGCATTTGGGCCATTTACCTCATTCTCAACACACTAAGTTTGGAGCAAGTATCAATAACATTTTGTACCTCGTGTCTCTATCAGCAGCTTTTGATAAAAATGTCTAGCATATTGGAAAAAAAAATTAAATAACCCCTTAAAGACAATCAGAGTTACTGTGTTTGTTAAGGGGGAAATTAAGTTAATCGCGCATTAGACATTTCTCCTTCATGTCTCGTGCTAAGCTATAATAACACACAATGCACTACAGAAATATTGCAGTAAAGGAGAGCTGTCAAATTTAAATCAAACATAAAGGAGTAGGGATTTGGTGCGTCATGCTTATATAAGGCCGAAACAAGTTTCCGGTCAATTTGTTGTTGTCATGTGGTAATGTCTTCATGCGAAGGAGGCATGTCGCAAAGTGATAATAATATTCCAAATCAGCGTTCTGTCTACCTCGTAACATATAGTCAATGTGACGCGTCTGGACTTACTAGGCAAAGTTTTGCCAATTTAATTGTCGAAGCATGGACAGCCTGCTCTCGCTCGAAGGTCGTTCAATGGGTTTGTAGCCAAGAGGCGCATGGAGATGGTGGAAATCATTTCCATATGGCGCTCAAGTTGAGCGTAAAGAAAAGGTGGCTTGCAGTGCGAAATTATGTCAAGAACAACCACGGCATAGACCTTAATTTTTCGGACAGTCACGATAATTACTACACTGCCTACACATACGTTGTGAAGGAAGACACCGAATTTGTTATGTCAGAAGATCATCCTGATCTGTCTAACACTTGTATTCCAATAACTACCAATGCTACGCGAAAAAGGAGAGCAAATAGGAAATCTCAAAAAAGTAAGAAGAGAAAACGCCTATCGGTTTTTGATGTCGTTCAGATCATCCACACACGAAAAATTAACACGCGTTTGGAGCTTATGGCCCAGGCGTCAAAGTGGCAAAAAGAAGGCAAAATGGATCTGGCAGAATTTGTTTCAAATCGGGGACCAAAAGTTGTCAACGAGGCTTTGGAGACGGCAAAGGAGCTAACTGCTGCTGAGGAACAGTTGGATAGAGGCAATAAAACACGCCTTGAATTGCTGCGTGAGCATCTAGAGAAGGCATGTGCGGAGAGTTGTGAAGGCGTATGGTTGCGCGCCGCAACTGAAATTTTAATATCAAACGATATTACACTCCAGTCGTTTGCGTCTGCCATCTATGACGCCTTAGACCGGGGAAGAGGAAAATATAGAAATATTTTCATTCATGGGCCGGCAAACTGTGGGAAAACGTTCCTACTATCTCCACTGAAAAATATTTTTCAGTGTTTTGTGAATCCAGCTTCAGGAAGTTTTGCCTGGCTGGGTGTCGAATCGGCTGAGGTGGTTCTGCTGAACGACTTTAGATGGAAAGCGTCCCTTATACCATGGTGCGAGTTGCTACAAGTTTTAGAGGGAGACACAGTTCATTTTCCAGCTCCCAAAAATATTGCGAAGAAAGACATAGTCTTAGAGAAAGATACGCCATTTTTTGCTACAAGTGACGCCCCTCTCACGCTTGTCAAGGGCGGTAGTGTGGACCAGGTGAATACTGAAATGATGCAAGTACGGTGGCGGGCGTTCAAACTTTCAAAGCAAATACCTCAATCGAAACAGAAGCAATTGAAACCTTGCAGTTCTTGCTTTGCAAGTTTCATTTTAAACAACATTCATTAACAATAATAAATAATGTGCGTCATCACGCTCACTCGTAACATGATCCCCTAAGCTGTTTAAGTGTTTATCTCAACGGTTCTCACCACGGTTCTCACTACCAAAACTTCAAATAACTTAAAAATTAGTGGTTCTCTTGACATTTTGTTCGTAATTAGTTAAAAAGTAAAGGGATTTTTATATGAAACGAGCTTTATTTGAGGAATACACGGTTTAAAATCATGTTTTAGAGACGATTCTCCTATTATGACTAAAAATAACTCTGATTACTATGACTTATTTATAGATAGGAAGTGAGAACCGTCGCTGGTTAACCCGTTATTTCTTGTTTTTACTGCGTGATAAACAAATTTTAGATGGCGAATACGACTTTATAAGTGTAGGTTAAGGTTTGGAGTAATTACAATGTGAAAATCGTGTGTGGAAAAGAGTGAAATTCGAGCAAACGGGGGGATATTGAGAGTGAGAACCGTGGTGAGAACCGTGGTGAGAACCGTGGTGAGAACCGTAGGGGAAACTCTCAGAACAATGTTTCTTAATTTAGACCTATTTCAGTTAATATTTTGTTCGAAAACCTTTGCCTGTTATTACAGCATCAATTCGACGTGGCATGCTTAATATAAGATTGTTAATAAAATCGACAGAACTTTCTAGTATTGTTTTGAGAACTCTTGCCTTGAACTCACACCATGACTCGCGTATAATGCCCGTTTCCCGCGCCTGAAATTCGAGTTCCTTCTTAACAATGTGAAAAAAGTTCTCGATAGGATTGAGATCAGGAGAACGAGGAGGGATGACAAATAGTTCACTGCCTTGATTTTGGATGGCTTTCATTGCAACAGCACTTGTTTGGGATGGGTCGTTATCCATTATAAACATCTTTTCACCAGTACGACCGGCAAAGAGAATAGGAAAATTTCTTTCAATAAAATCGGAGAAATAGTTCCCGTTCATTTTCTTGTATTCTTCTGCCAATATAACTCCTTTACTGTACGAAATAGCCACGAGAAGATGCAAGGACTTACCACCAGGTAATGTCTTTGAACCCTTACTGGTTATTTGAAGGCCTTCCTTTTTCTTTCTCCATACCTTTCCCTTTGGTACTACAGCTTGTCCCATTGGGTTTGTCTTGAATACAAACGACACTCCATCCAAGTAGAACGCAATATTCTGATGAAAAAACTGAGGGTTTCCTTTTAAAATTTGCTTACATTTTCGCGCAAATTTTAGACGTTTAATACGATCTAACCGGCTCAACACTCCTTTTTTGCGCGCTTGTAAATACTGGAATCCCTGAGACCGAACTTCTCGGTAAAATGTTCGATAGGACACATCGTATCTATTAAGTCCGCTATAAGAAATTAATGTCTTTAATGAGAAATTCGGATTCACAAGACGCAATTGAACGATAGAGCGAGCCAGCAGCCTTCTATCACGTTCCGACAGTTTTTTTTGGACGTCCCCCTTGTCTGCATTTTCTCTCTTGATTACGCGCATCGCCACCAGACTGCAAAAGACGCGCCACCGTTGATTTTGAAATTCCTGGTTTTTCCGATATTTCACGGTAGGAATACTTCTTTTTCATCCCGAGTAGAACGACCAAAGCGCGAGTTGTGTCCGATATATTGCGGTAAACCATGGTGTTCTTTTTCAAGGAGCGTACTTTATGACAATGAATTGCGATGGAACACTTATATTTGCGTTAGCCGGATATGTGAAATTACGTCAATATTTCCACCCTCTAAAGCTCCTACGCAGTTAAGAACAAACGCATTTCGTTTGTGACATATTAACGTAATAAAAGATCCAGCTAGAAGCACGATTTTCCATTGCATTACCAATAAACTTACCGGTTTAGAGATAGTCGTTTTTACTGCTTGTAATAAGGCGTGCAATAGTTGTTTAACCAGTAGAGTTGTCTTTCCAGGGGGGTTAACCCCGTTACCAAAGCATACAAGTCGTTTAAATAATTTTAAATAACGATTAACATGGGTCTGTATAAAGTATGTTAGCAATTTGTAGAATGAAATTGACGAGAGATACATTATAACATAGGAAACATACAATAACATCCAAGGACAGTCCATAGCATAGATCAAATTTCGTCGTCATTCATTTCGCGTGTTATGAACACGCATTTGGGCCATTTACCTCATTCTCAACACACTAAGTTTGGAGCAAGTATCAATAACATTTTGTACCTCGTGTCTCTATCAGCAGCTTTTGATAAAAATGTCTAGCATATTGGAAAAAAAAATTAAATAACCCCTTAAAGACAATCAGAGTTACTGTGTTTGTTAAGGGGGAAATTAAGTTAATCGCGCATTAGACATTTCTCCTTCATGTCTCGTGCTAAGCTATAATAACACACAATGCACTACAGAAATATTGCAGTAAAGGAGAGCTGTCAAATTTAAATCAAACATAAAGGAGTAGGGATTTGGTGCGTCATGCTTATATAAGGCCGAAACAAGTTTCCGGTCAATTTGTTGTTGTCATGTGGTAATGTCTTCATGCGAAGGAGGCATGTCGCAAAGTGATAATAATATTCCAAATCAGCGTTCTGTCTACCTCGTAACATATAGTCAATGTGACGCGTCTGGACTTACTAGGCAAAGTTTTGCCAATTTAATTGTCGAAGCATGGACAGCCTGCTCTCGCTCGAAGGTCGTTCAATGGGTTTGTAGCCAAGAGGCGCATGCAGATGGTGGAAATCATTTCCATATGGCGCTCAAGTTGAGCGTAAAGAAAAGGTGGCTTGCAGTGCGAAATTATGTCAAGAACAACCACGGCATAGACCTTAATTTTTCGGACAGTCACGATAATTACTACACTGCCTACACATACGTTGTGAAGGAAGACACCGAATTTGTTATGTCAGAAGATCATCCTGATCTGTCTAACACTTGTATTCCAATAACTACCAATGCTACGCGAAAAAGGAGAGCAAATAGGAAATCTCAAAAAAGTAAGAAGAGAAAACGCCTATCGGTTTTTGATGTCGTTCAGATCATCCAGACACGAAAAATTAACACGCGTTTGGAGCTTATGGCCCAGGCGTCAAAGTGGCAAAAAGAAGGCAAAATGGATCTGGCAGAATTTGTTTCAAATCGGGGACCAAAAGTTGTCAACGAGGCTTTGGAGACGGCAAAGGAGCTAACTGCTGCTGAGGAACAGTTGGATAGAGGCAATAAAACACGCCTTGAATTGCTGCGTGAGCATCTAGAGAAGGCATGTGCGGAGAGTTGTGAAGGCGTATGGTTGCGCGCCGCAACTGAAATTTTAATATCAAACGATATTACACTCCAGTCGTTTGCGTCTGCCATCTATGACGCCTTAGACCGGGGAAGAGGAAAATATAGAAATATTTTCATTCATGGGCCGGCAAACTGTGGGAAAACGTTCCTACTATCTCCACTGAAAAATATTTTTCAGTGTTTTGTGAATCCAGCTTCAGGAAGTTTTGCCTGGCTGGGTGTCGAATCGGCTGAGGTGGTTCTGCTGAACGACTTTAGATGGAAAGCGTCCCTTATACCATGGTGCGAGTTGCTACAAGTTTTAGAGGGAGACACAGTTCATTTTCCAGCTCCCAAAAATATTGCGAAGAAAGACATAGTCTTAGAGAAAGATACGCCATTTTTTGCTACAAGTGACGCCCCTCTCACGCTTGTCAAGGGCGGTAGTGTGGACCAGGTGAATACTGAAATGATGCAAGTACGGTGGCGGGCGTTCAAACTTTCAAAGCAAATACCTCAATCGAAACAGAAGCAATTGAAACCTTGCAGTTCTTGCTTTGCAAGTTTCATTTTAAACAACATTCATTAACAATAATAAATAATGTGCGTCATCACGCTCACTCGTAACATGATCCCCTAAGCTGTTTAAGTGTTTATCTCAACGGTTCTCACCACGGTTCTCACTACCAAAACTTCAAATAACTTAAAAATTAGTGGTTCTCTTGACATTTTGTTCGTAATTAGTTAAAAAGTAAAGGGATTTTTATATGAAACGAGCTTTATTTGAGGAATACACGGTTTAAAATCATGTTTTAGAGACGATTCTCCTATTATGACTAAAAATAACTCTGATTACTATGACTTATTTATAGATAGGAAGTGAGAACCGTCGCTGGTTAACCCGTTATTTCTTGTTTTTACTGCGTGATAAACAAATTTTAGATGGCGAATACGACTTTATAAGTGTAGGTTAAGGTTTGGAGTAATTACAATGTGAAAATCGTGTGTGGAAAAGAGTGAAATTCGAGCAAACGGGGGGATATTGAGAGTGAGAACCGTGGTGAGAACCGTGGTGAGAACCGTGGTGAGAACCGTAGGGGAAACTCTCAGAACAATGTTTCTTAATTTAGACCTATTTCAGTTAATATTTTGTTCGAAAACCTTTGCCTGTTATTACAGCATCAATTCGACGTGGCATGCTTAATATAAGATTGTTAATAAAATCGACAGAACTTTCTAGTATTGTTTTGAGAACTCTTGCCTTGAACTCACACCATGACTCGCGTATAATGCCCGTTTCCCGCGCCTGAAATTCGAGTTCCTTCTTAACAATGTGAAAAAAGTTCTCGATAGGATTGAGATCAGGAGAACGAGGAGGGATGACAAATAGTTCACTGCCTTGATTTTGGATGGCTTTCATTGCAACAGCACTTGTTTGGGATGGGTCGTTATCCATTATAAACATCTTTTCACCAGTACGACCGGCAAAGAGAATAGGAAAATTTCTTTCAATAAAATCGGAGAAATAGTTCCCGTTCATTTTCTTGTATTCTTCTGCCAATATAACTCCTTTACTGTACGAAATAGCCACGAGAAGATGCAAGGACTTACCACCAGGTAATGTCTTTGAACCCTTACTGGTTATTTGAAGGCCTTCCTTTTTCTTTCTCCATACCTTTCCCTTTGGTACTACAGCTTGTCCCATTGGGTTTGTCTTGAATACAAACGACACTCCATCCAAGTAGAACGCAATATTCTGATGAAAAAACTGAGGGTTTCCTTTTAAAATTTGCTTACATTTTCGCGCAAATTTTAGACGTTTAATACGATCTAACCGGCTCAACACTCCTTTTTTGCGCGCTTGTAAATACTGGAATCCCTGAGACCGAACTTCTCGGTAAAATGTTCGATAGGACACATCGTATCTATTAAGTCCGCTATAAGAAATTAATGTCTTTAATGAGAAATTCGGATTCACAAGACGCAATTGAACGATAGAGCGAGCCAGCTGCCTTCTATCACGTTCCGACAGTTTTTTTGGACGTCCCCCTTGTCTGCATTTTCTCTCTTGATTACGCGCATCGCCACCAGACTGCAAAAGACGCGCCACCGTTGATTTTGAAATTCCCGGTTTTTCCGATATTTCACGGTAGGAATACTTCTTTTTCATCCCGAGTAGAACGACCAAAGCGCGAGTTGTGTCCGATATATTGCGGTAAACCATGGTGTTCTTTTTCAAGGAGCGTACTTTATGACAATGAATTGCGATGGAACACTTATATTTGCGTTAGCCGGATATGTGAAATTACGTCAATATTTCCACCCTCTAAAGCTCCTACGCAGTTAAGAACAAACGCATTTCGTTTGTGACATATTAACGTAATAAAAGATCCAGCTAGAAGCACGATTTTCCATTGCATTACCAATAAACTTACCGGTTTAGAGATAGTCGTTTTTACTGCTTGTAATAAGGCGTGCAATAGTTGTTTAACCAGTAGAGTTGTCTTTCCAGGGGGGTTAACCCCGTTACCAAAGCATACAAGTCGTTTAAATAATTTTAAATAACGATTAACATGGGTCTGTATAAAGTATGTTAGCAATTTGTAGAATGAAATTGACGAGAGATACATTATAACATAGGAAACATACAATAACATCCAAGTACAATCAATGACAAAACACCTAGGGACAGTTAACATTTTAGCCCTTCAGAGACTATAAATTACATATTATATAAAAATTGCGTTTTTCCCTCCCGCCCCCACCCAATTCAATGTTGACTGGAGTTACCTAGACAAACAGCACATAAAATGGGGTGGCTAGGAGGTGAACAACATTGAATAGGGGGGGGGGGGGGGGGGGGTGCTAAGCATCGGTATTGTATAAGATAAATTCGAAGTGTCCCAAGGGTTTTGTCACTGATTGTCCATAGCATAGATCAAATTTCGTCGTCATTCATTTCGCGTGTTATGAACACGCATTTGGGCCATTTACCTCATTCTCAACACACTAAGTTTGGAGCAAGTATCAATAACATTTTGTACCTCGTGTCTCTATCAGCAGCTTTTGATAAAAATGTCTAGCATATTGGAAAAAAAAATTAAATAACCCCTTAAAGACAATCAGAGTTACTGTGTTTGTTAAGGGGGAAATTAAGTTAATCGCGCATTAGACATTTCTCCTTCATGTCTCGTGCTAAGCTATAATAACACACAATGCACTACAGAAATATTGCAGTAAAGGAGAGCTGTCAAATTTAAATCAAACATAAAGGAGTAGGGATTTGGTGCGTCATGCTTATATAAGGCCGAAACAAGTTTCCGGTCAATTTGTTGTTGTCATGTGGTAATGTCTTCATGCGAAGGAGGCATGTCGCAAAGTGATAATAATATTCCAAATCAGCGTTCTGTCTACCTCGTAACATATAGTCAATGTGACGCGTCTGGACTTACTAGGCAAAGTTTTGCCAATTTAATTGTCGAAGCATGGACAGCCTGCTCTCGCTCGAAGGTCGTTCAATGGGTTTGTAGCCAAGAGGCGCATGCAGATGGTGGAAATCATTTCCATATGGCGCTCAAGTTGAGCGTAAAGAAAAGGTGGCTTGCAGTGCGAAATTATGTCAAGAACAACCACGGCATAGACCTTAATTTTTCGGACAGTCACGATAATTACTACACTGCCTACACATACGTTGTGAAGGAAGACACCGAATTTGTTATGTCAGAAGATCATCCTGATCTGTCTAACACTTGTATTCCAATAACTACCAATGCTACGCGAAAAAGGAGAGCAAATAGGAAATCTCAAAAAAGTAAGAAGAGAAAACGCCTATCGGTTTTTGATGTCGTTCAGATCATCCAGACACGAAAAATTAACACGCGTTTGGAGCTTATGGCCCAGGCGTCAAAGTGGCAAAAAGAAGGCAAAATGGATCTGGCAGAATTTGTTTCAAATCGGGGACCAAAAGTTGTCAACGAGGCTTTGGAGACGGCAAAGGAGCTAACTGCTGCTGAGGAACAGTTGGATAGAGGCAATAAAACACGCCTTGAATTGCTGCGTGAGCATCTAGAGAAGGCATGTGCCGAGAGTTGTGAAGGCGTATGGTTGCGCGCCGCAACTGAAATTTTAATATCAAACGATATTACACTCCAGTCGTTTTGCGTCTGCCATCTATGACGCCTTAGACCGGGGAAGAGGAAAATATAGAAATATTTTCATTCATGGGCCGGCAAACTGTGGGAAAACGTTCCTACTATCTCCACTGAAAAATATTTTTCAGTGTTTTGTGAATCCAGCTTCCGGAAGTTTTGCCTGGCTGGGTGTCGAATCGGCTGAGGTGGTTCTGCTGAACGACTTTAGATGGAAAGCGTCCCTTATACCATGGTGCGAGTTGCTACAAGTTTTAGAGGGAGACACAGTTCATTTTACAGCTCCCAAAAATATTGCGAAGAAAGACATAGTCTTAGAGAAAGATACGCCATTTTTTGCTACAAGTGACGCCCCTCTCACGCTTGTCAAGGGCGGTAGTGTGGACCAGGTGAATACTGAAATGATGCAAGTACGGTGGCGGGCGTTCAAACTTTCAAAGCAAATACCTCAATCGAAACAGAAGCAATTGAAACCTTGCAGTTCTTGCTTTGCAAGTTTCATTTTAAACAACATTCATTAACAATAATAAATAATGTGCGTCATCACGCTCACTCGTAACATGATCCCCTAAGCTGTTTAAGTGTTTATCTCAACGGTTCTCACCACGGTTCTCACTACCAAAACTTCAAATAACTTAAAAATTAGTGGTTCTCTTGACATTTTGTTCGTAATTAGTTAAAAAGTAAAGGGATTTTTATATGAAACGAGCTTTATTTGAGGAATACACGGTTTAAAATCATGTTTTAGAGACGATTCTCCTATTATGACTAAAAATAACTCTGATTACTATGACTTATTTATAGATAGGAAGTGAGAACCGTCGCTGGTTAACCCGTTATTTCTTGTTTTTACTGCGTGATAAACAAATTTTAGATGGCGAATACGACTTTATAAGTGTAGGTTAAGGTTTGGAGTAATTACAATGTGAAAATCGTGTGTGGAAAAGAGTGAAATTCGAGCAAACGGGGGGATATTGAGAGTGAGAACCGTGGTGAGAACCGTGGTGAGAACCGTGGTGAGAACCGTAGGGGAAACTCTCAGAACAATGTTTCTTAATTTAGACCTATTTCAGTTAATATTTTGTTCGAAAACCTTTGCCTGTTATTACAGCATCAATTCGACGTGGCATGCTTAATATAAGATTGTTAATAAAATCGACAGAACTTTCTAGTATTGTTTTGAGAACTCTTGCCTTGAACTCACACCATGACTCGCTATAATGCCCGTTTCCCGCGCCTGAAATTCGAGTTCCTTCTTAACAATGTGAAAAAAGTTCTCGATAGGATTGAGATCAGGAGAACGAGGAGGGATGACAAATAGTTCACTGCCTTGATTTTGGATGGCTTTCATTGCAGCAGCACTTGTTTGGGATGGGTCGTTATCCATTATAAACATCTTTTCACCAGTACGACCGGCAAAGAGAATAGGAAAATTTCTTTCAATAAAATCGGAGAAATAGTTCCCGTTCATTTTCTTGTATTCTTCTGCCAATATAACTCCTTTACTGTACGAAATAGCCACGAGAAGATGCAAGGACTTACCACCAGGTAATGTCTTTGAACCCTTACTGGTTATTTGAAGGCCTTCCTTTTTCTTTCTCCATACCTTTCCCTTTGGTACTACAGCTTGTCCCATTGGGTTTGTCTTGAATACAAACGACACTCCATCCAAGTAGAACGCAATATTCTGATGAAAAAAACGGAGGGTTTCCTTTTAAAATTTGCTTACATTTTCGCGCAAATTTTAGACGTTTAATACGATCTAACCGGCTCAACACTCCTTTTTTGCGCGCTTGTAAATACTGGAATCCCTGAGACCGAACTTTTCGGTAAAATGTTCGATAGGACACATCGTATCTATTAAGTCCGCTATAAGAAATTAATGTCTTTAATGAGAAATTCGGATTCACAAGACGCAATTGAACGATAGAGCGAGCCAGCTGCCTTCTATCACGTTCCGACAGTTTTTTTGGACGTCCCCCTTGTCTGCATTTTCTCTCTTGATTACGCGCATCGCCACCAGACTGCAAAAGACGCGCCACCGTTGATTTTGAAATTCCTGGTTTTTCCGATATTTCACGGTAGGAATACTTCTTTTTCATCCCGAGTAGAACGACCAAAGCGCGAGTTGTGTCCGATATATTGCGGTAAACCATGGTGTTCTTTTTCAAGGAGCGTACTTTATGACAATGAATTGCGATGGAACACTTATATTTGCGTTAGCCGGATATGTGAAATTACGTCAATATTTCCACCCTCTAAAGCTCCTACGCAGTTAAGAACAAACGCATTTCGTTTGTGACATATTAACGTAATAAAAGATCCAGCTAGAAGCACGATTTTCCATTGCATTACCAATAAACTTACCGGTTTAGAGATAGTCGTTTTTACTGCTTGTAATAAGGCGTGCAATAGTTGTTTAACCAGTAGAGTTGTCTTTCCAGGGGGGTTAACCCCGTTACCAAAGCATACAAGTCGTTTAAATAATTTTAAATAACGATTAACATGGGTCTGTATAAAGTATGTTAGCAATTTGTAGAATGAAATTGACGAGAGATACATTATAACATAGGAAACATACAATAACATCCAAGTACAATCAATGACAAAACACCTAGGGACAATTAACATTTAGCCCTTCAGAGACTATAAATTACATATTATATAAAAATTGCGTTTTTCCCTCCCGCCCCCACCCAATTCAATGTTGACTGGAGTTACCTAGACAAACAGCACATAAAATGGGGTGGCTAGGAGGTGAACAACATTGAATAGGGGGCGGGGGGGGGGGGTGCTAAGCATCGGTATTGTATAAGATAAATTCGAAGTGTCCCAAGGGTTTTGTCACTGATTGTCCATAGCATAGATCAAATTTCGTCGTCATTCATTTCGCGTGTTATGAACACGCATTTGGGCCATTTACCTCATTCTCAACACACTAAGTTTGGAGCAAGTATCAATAACATTTTGTACCTCGTGTCTCTATCAGCAGCTTTTGATAAAAATGTCTAGCATATTGGAAAAAAAAATTAAATAACCCCTTAAAGACAATCAGAGTTACTGTGTTTGTTAAGGGGGAAATTAAGTTAATCGCGCATTAGACATTTCTCCTTCATGTCTCGTGCTAAGCTATAATAACACACAATGCACTACAGAAATATTGCAGTAAAGGAGAGCTGTCAAATTTAAATCAAACATAAAGGAGTAGGGATTTGGTGCGTCATGCTTATATAAGGCCGAAACAAGTTTTCCGGTCAATTTGTTGTTGTCATGTGGTAATGTCTTCATGCGAAGGAGGCATGTCGCAAAGTGATAATAATATTCCAAATCAGCGTTCTGTCTACCTCGTAACATATAGTCAATGTGACGCGTCTGGACTTACTAGGCAAAGTTTTGCCAATTTAATTGTCGAAGCATGGACAGCCTGCTCTCGCTCGAAGGTCGTTCAATGGGTTTGTAGCCAAGAGGCGCATGCAGATGGTGGAAATCATTTCCATATGGCGCTCAAGTTGAGCGTAAAGAAAAGGTGGCTTGCAGTGCGAAATTATGTCAAGAACAACCACGGCATAGACCTTAATTTTTCGGACAGTCACGATAATTACTACACTGCCTACACATACGTTGTGAAGGAAGACACCGAAATTGTTATGTCAGAAGATCATCCTGATCTGTCTAACACTTGTATTCCAATAACTACCAATGCTACGCGAAAAAGGAGAGCAAATAGGAAATCTCAAAAAAGTAAGAAGAGAAAACGCCTATCGGTTTTTGATGTCGTTCAGATCATCCAGACACGAAAAATTAACACGCGTTTGGAGCTTATGGCCCAGGCGTCAAAGTGGCAAAAAGAAGGCAAAATGGATCTGGCAGAATTTGTTTCAAATCGGGGACCAAAAGTTGTCAACGAGGCTTTGGAGACGGCAAAGGAGCTAACTGCTGCTGAGGAACAGTTGGATAGAGGCAATAAAACACGCCTTGAATTGCTGCGTGAGCATCTAGAGAAGGCATGTGCCGAGAGTTGTGAAGGCGTATGGTTGCGCGCCGCAACTGAAATTTTAATATCAAACGATATTACACTCCAGTCGTTTGCGTCTGCCATCTATGACGCCTTAGACCGGGGAAGAGGAAAATATAGAAATATTTTCATTCATGGGCCGGCAAACTGTGGGAAAACGTTCCTACTATCTCCACTGAAAAATATTTTTCAGTGTTTTGTGAATCCAGCTTCCGGAAGTTTTGCCTGGCTGGGTGTCGAATCGGCTGAGGTGGTTCTGCTGAACGACTTTAGATGGAAAGCGTCCCTTATACCATGGTGCGAGTTGCTACAAGTTTTAGAGGGAGACACAGTTCATTTTACAGCTCCCAAAAATATTGCGAAGAAAGACATAGTCTTAGAGAAAGATACGCCATTTTTTGCTACAAGTGACGCCCCTCTCACGCTTGTCAAGGGCGGTAGTGTGGACCAGGTGAATACTGAAATGATGCAAGTACGGTGGCGGGCGTTCAAACTTTCAAAGCAAATACCTCAATCGAAACAGAAGCAATTGAAACCTTGCAGTTCTTGCTTTGCAAGTTTCATTTTAAACAACATTCATTAACAATAATAAATAATGTGCGTCATCACGCTCACTCGTAACATGATCCCCTAAGCTGTTTAAGTGTTTATCTCAACGGTTCTCACCACGGTTCTCACTACCAAAACTTCAAATAACTTAAAAATTAGTGGTTCTCTTGACATTTTGTTCGTAATTAGTTAAAAAGTAAAGGGATTTTTATATGAAACGAGCTTTATTTGAGGAATACACGGTTTAAAATCATGTTTTAGAGACGATTCTCCTATTATGACTAAAAATAACTCTGATTACTATGACTTATTTATAGATAGGAAGTGAGAACCGTCGCTGGTTAACCCGTTATTTCTTGTTTTTACTGCGTGATAAACAAATTTTAGATGGCGAATACGACTTTATAAGTGTAGGTTAAGGTTTGGAGTAATTACAATGTGAAAATCGTGTGTGGAAAAGAGTGAAATTCGAGCAAACGGGGGGATATTGAGAGTGAGAACCGTGGTGAGAACCGTGGTGAGAACCGTGGTGAGAACCGTAGGGGAAACTCTCAGAACAATGTTTCTTAATTTAGACCTATTTCAGTTAATATTTTGTTCGAAAACCTTTGCCTGTTATTACAGCATCAATTCGACGTGGCATGCTTAATATAAGATTGTTAATAAAATCGACAGAACTTTCTAGTATTGTTTTGAGAACTCTTGCCTTGAACTCACACCATGACTCGCTATAATGCCCGTTTCCCGCGCCTGAAATTCGAGTTCCTTCTTAACAATGTGAAAAAAGTTCTCGATAGGATTGAGATCAGGAGAACGAGGAGGGATGACAAATAGTTCACTGCCTTGATTTTGGATGGCTTTCATTGCAGCAGCACTTGTTTGGGATGGGTCGTTATCCATTATAAACATCTTTTCACCAGTACGACCGGCAAAGAGAATAGGAAAATTTCTTTCAATAAAATCGGAGAAATAGTTCCCGTTCATTTTCTTGTATTCTTCTGCCAATATAACTCCTTTACTGTACGAAATAGCCACGAGAAGATGCAAGGACTTACCACCAGGTAATGTCTTTGAACCCTTACTGGTTATTTGAAGGCCTTCCTTTTTCTTTCTCCATACCTTTTCCTTTGGTACTACAGCTTGTCCCATTGGGTTTGTCTTGAATACAAACGACACTCCATCCAAGTAGAACGCAATATTCTGATGAAAAAACGGAGGGTTTCCTTTTAAAATTTGCTTACATTTTCGCGCAAATTTTAGACGTTTAATACGATCTAACCGGCTCAACACTCCTTTTTTGCGCGCTTGTAAATACTGGAATCCCTGAGACCGAACTTCTCGGTAAAATGTTCGATAGGACACATCGTATCTATTAAGTCCGCTATAAGAAATTAATGTCTTTAATGAGAAATTCGGATTCACAAGACGCAATTGAACGATAGAGCGAGCCAGCAGCCTTCTATCACGTTCCGACAGTTTTTTTGGACGTCCCCCTTGTCTGCATTTTCTCTCTTGATTACGCGCATCGCCACCAGACTGCAAAAGACGCGCCACCGTTGATTTTGAAATTCCTGGTTTTTCCGATATTTCACGGTAGGAATACTTCTTTTTCATCCCGAGTAGAACGACCAAAGCGCGAGTTGTGTCCGATATATTGCGGTAAACCATGGTGTTCTTTTTCAAGGAGCGTACTTTATGACAATGAATTGCGATGGAACACTTATATTTGCGTTAGCCGGATATGTGAAATTACGTCAATATTTCCACCCTCTAAAGCTCCTACGCAGTTAAGAACAAACGCATTTCGTTTGTGACATATTAACGTAATAAAAGATCCAGCTAGAAGCACGATTTTCCATTGCATTACCAATAAACTTACCGGTTTAGAGATAGTCGTTTTTACTGCTTGTAATAAGGCGTGCAATAGTTGTTTAACCAGTAGAGTTGTCTTTCCAGGGGGGTTAACCCCGTTACCAAAGCATACAAGTCGTTTAAATAATTTTAAATAACGATTAACATGGGTCTGTATAAAGTATGTTAGCAATTTGTAGAATGAAATTGACGAGAGATACATTATAACATAGGAAACATACAATAACATCCAAGTACAATCAATGACAAAACACCTAGGGACAATTAACATTTAGCCCTTCAGAGACTATAAATTACATATTATATAAAAATTGCGTTTTTCCCTCCCGCCCCCACCCAATTCAATGTTGACTGGAGTTACCTAGACAAACAGCACATAAAATGGGGTGGCTAGGAGGTGAACAACATTGAATAGGGGGCGGGGGGGGGGGGGGTGCTAAGCATCGGTATTGTATAAGATAAATTCGAAGTGTCCCAAGGGTTTTGTCACTGATTGTCCATAGCATAGATCAAATTTCGTCGTCATTCATTTCGCGTGTTATGAACACGCATTTGGGCCATTTACCTCATTCTCAACACACTAAGTTTGGAGCAAGTATCAATAACATTTTGTACCTCGTGTCTCTATCAGCAGCTTTTGATAAAAATGTCTAGCATATTGGAAAAAAAAATTAAATAACCCCTTAAAGACAATCAGAGTTACTGTGTTTGTTAAGGGGGAAATTAAGTTAATCGCGCATTAGACATTTCTCCTTCATGTCTCGTGCTAAGCTATAATAACACACAATGCACTACAGAAATATTGCAGTAAAGGAGAGCTGTCAAATTTAAATCAAACATAAAGGAGTAGGGATTTGGTGCGTCATGCTTATATAAGGCCGAAACAAGTTTCCGGTCAATTTGTTGTTGTCATGTGGTAATGTCTTCATGCGAAGGAGGCATGTCGCAAAGTGATAATAATATTCCAAATCAGCGTTCTGTCTACCTCGTAACATATAGTCAATGTGACGCGTCTGGACTTACTAGGCAAAGTTTTGCCAATTTAATTGTCGAAGCATGGACAGCCTGCTCTCGCTCGAAGGTCGTTCAATGGGTTTGTAGCCAAGAGGCGCATGCAGATGGTGGAAATCATTTCCATATGGCGCTCAAGTTGAGCGTAAAGAAAAGGTGGCTTGCAGTGCGAAATTATGTCAAGAACAACCACGGCATAGACCTTAATTTTTCGGACAGTCACGATAATTACTACACTGCCTACACATACGTTGTGAAGGAAGACACCGAATTTGTTATGTCAGAAGATCATCCTGATCTGTCTAACACTTGTATTCCAATAACTACCAATGCTACGCGAAAAAGGAGAGCAAATAGGAAATCTCAAAAAAGTAAGAAGAGAAAACGCCTATCGGTTTTTGATGTCGTTCAGATCATCCAGACACGAAAAATTAACACGCGTTTGGAGCTTATGGCCCAGGCGTCAAAGTGGCAAAAAGAAGGCAAAATGGATCTGGCAGAATTTGTTTCAAATCGGGGACCAAAAGTTGTCAACGAGGCTTTGGAGACGGCAAAGGAGCTAACTGCTGCTGAGGAACAGTTGGATAGAGGCAATAAAACACGCCTTGAATTGCTGCGTGAGCATCTAGAGAAGGCATGTGCCGAGAGTTGTGAAGGCGTATGGTTGCGCGCCGCAACTGAAATTTTAATATCAAACGATATTACACTCCAGTCGTTTGCGTCTGCCATCTATGACGCCTTAGACTGGGGAAGAGGAAAATATAGAAATATTTTCATTCATGGGCCGGCAAACTGTGGGAAAACGTTCCTACTATCTCCACTGAAAAATATTTTTCAGTGTTTTGTGAATCCAGCTTCCGGAAGTTTTGCCTGGCTGGGTGTCGAATCGGCTGAGGTGGTTCTGCTGAACGACTTTAGATGGAAAGCGTCCCTTATACCATGGTGCGAGTTGCTACAAGTTTTAGAGGGAGACACAGTTCATTTTACAGCTCCCAAAAATATTGCGAAGAAAGACATAGTCTTAGAGAAAGATACGCCATTTTTTGCTACAAGTGACGCCCCTCTCACGCTTGTCAAGGGCGGTAGTGTGGACCAGGTGAATACTGAAATGATGCAAGTACGGTGGCGGGCGTTCAAACTTTCAAAGCAAATACCTCAATCGAAACAGAAGCAATTGAAACCTTGCAGTTCTTGCTTTGCAAGTTTCATTTTAAACAACATTCATTAACAATAATAAATAATGTGCGTCATCACGCTCACTCGTAACATGATCCCCTAAGCTGTTTAAGTGTTTATCTCAACGGTTCTCACCACGGTTCTCACTACCAAAACTTCAAATAACTTAAAAATTAGTGGTTCTCTTGACATTTTGTTCGTAATTAGTTAAAAAGTAAAGGGATTTTTATATGAAACGAGCTTTATTTGAGGAATACACGGTTTAAAATCATGTTTTAGAGACGATTCTCCTATTATGACTAAAAATAACTCTGATTACTATGACTTATTTATAGATAGGAAGTGAGAACCGTCGCTGGTTAACCCGTTATTTCTTGTTTTTACTGCGTGATAAACAAATTTTAGATGGCGAATACGACTTTATAAGTGTAGGTTAAGGTTTGGAGTAATTACAATGTGAAAATCGTGTGTGGAAAAGAGTGAAATTCGAGCAAACGGGGGATATTGAGAGTGAGAACCGTGGTGAGAACCGTGGTGAGAACCGTGGTGAGAACCGTAGGGGAAACTCTCAGAACAATGTTTCTTAATTTAGACCTATTTCAGTTAATATTTTGTTCGAAAACCTTTGCCTGTTATTACAGCATCAATTCGACGTGGCATGCTTAATATAAGATTGTTAATAAAATCGACAGAACTTTCTAGTATTGTTTTGAGAACTCTTGCCTTGAACTCACACCATGACTCGCTATAATGCCCGTTTCCCGCGCCTGAAATTCGAGTTCCTTCTTAACAATGTGAAAAAAGTTCTCGATAGGATTGAGATCAGGAGAACGAGGAGGGATGACAAATAGTTCACTGCCTTGATTTTGGATGGCTTTCATTGCAGCAGCACTTGTTTGGGATGGGTCGTTATCCATTATAAACATCTTTTCACCAGTACGACCGGCAAAGAGAATAGGAAAATTTCTTTCAATAAAATCGGAGAAATAGTTCCCGTTCATTTTCTTGTATTCTTCTGCCAATATAACTCCTTTACTGTACGAAATAGCCACGAGAAGATGCAAGGACTTACCACCAGGTAATGTCTTTGAACCCTTACTGGTTATTTGAAGGCCTTCCTTTTTCTTTCTCCATACCTTTCCCTTTGGTACTACAGCTTGTCCCATTGGGTTTGTCTTGAATACAAACGACACTCCATCCAAGTAGAACGCAATATTCTGATGAAAAAACGGAGGGTTTCCTTTTAAAATTTGCTTACATTTTCGCGCAAATTTTAGACGTTTAATACGATCTAACCGGCTCAACACTCCTTTTTTGCGCGCTTGTAAATACTGGAATCCCTGAGACCGAACTTTTCGGTAAAATGTTCGATAGGACACATCGTATCTATTAAGTCCGCTATAAGAAATTAATGTCTTTAATGAGAAATTCGGATTCACAAGACGCAATTGAACGATAGAGCGAGCCAGCTGCCTTCTATCACGTTCCGACAGTTTTTTTGGACGTCCCCCTTGTCTGCATTTTCTCTCTTGATTACGCGCATCGCCACCAGACTGCAAAAGACGCGCCACCGTTGATTTTGAAATTCCTGGTTTTTCCGATATTTCACGGTAGGAATACTTCTTTTTCATCCCGAGTAGAACGACCAAAGCGCGAGTTGTGTCCGATATATTGCGGTAAACCATGGTGTTCTTTTTCAAGGAGCGTACTTTATGACAATGAATTGCGATGGAACACTTATATTTGCGTTAGCCGGATATGTGAAATTACGTCAATATTTCCACCCTCTAAAGCTCCTACGCAGTTAAGAACAAACGCATTTCGTTTGTGACATATTAACGTAATAAAAGATCCAGCTAGAAGCACGATTTTCCATTGCATTACCAATAAACTTACCGGTTTAGAGATAGTCGTTTTTACTGCTTGTAATAAGGCGTGCAATAGTTGTTTAACCAGTAGAGTTGTCTTTCCAGGGGGGTTAACCCCGTTACCAAAGCATACAAGTCGTTTAAATAATTTTAAATAACGATTAACATGGGTCTGTATAAAGTATGTTAGCAATTTGTAGAATGAAATTGACGAGAGATACATTATAACATAGGAAACATACAATAACATCCAAGTACAATCAATGACAAAACACCTAGGGACAGTTAACATTTTAGCCCTTCAGAGACTATAAATTACATATTATATAAAAATTGCGTTTTTCCCTCCCGCCCCCACCCAATTCAATGTTGACTGGAGTTACCTAGACAAACAGCACATAAAATGGGGTGGCTAGGAGGTGAACAACATTGAATAGGGGGCGGGGGGGGGGGGGTGCTAAGCATCGGTATTGTATAAGATAAATTCGAAGTGTCCCAAGGGTTTTTTCACTGATTGTCCATAGCATAGATCAAATTTCGTCGTCATTCATTTCGCGTGTTATGAACACGCATTTGGGCCATTTACCTCATTCTCAACACACTAAGTTTGGAGCAAGTATCAATAACATTTTGTACCTCGTGTCTCTATCAGCAGCTTTTGATAAAAATGTCTAGCATATTGGAAAAAAAAATTAAATAACCCCTTAAAGACAATCAGAGTTACTGTGTTTGTTAAGGGGGAAATTAAGTTAATCGCGCATTAGACATTTCTCCTTCATGTCTCGTGCTAAGCTATAATAACACACAATGCACTACAGAAATATTGCAGTAAAGGAGAGCTGTCAAATTTAAATCAAACATAAAGGAGTAGGGATTTGGTGCGTCATGCTTATATAAGGCCGAAACAAGTTTCCGGTCAATTTGTTGTTGTCATGTGGTAATGTCTTCATGCGAAGGAGGCATGTCGCAAAGTGATAATAATATTCCAAATCAGCGTTCTGTCTACCTCGTAACATATAGTCAATGTGACGCGTCTGGACTTACTAGGCAAAGTTTTGCCAATTTAATTGTCGAAGCATGGACAGCCTGCTCTCGCTCGAAGGTCGTTCAATGGGTTTGTAGCCAAGAGGCGCATGCAGATGGTGGAAATCATTTCCATATGGCGCTCAAGTTGAGCGTAAAGAAAAGGTGGCTTGCAGTGCGAAATTATGTCAAGAACAACCACGGCATAGACCTTAATTTTTCGGACAGTCACGATAATTACTACACTGCCTACACATACGTTGTGAAGGAAGACACCGAATTTGTTATGTCAGAAGATCATCCTGATCTGTCTAACACTTGTATTCCAATAACTACCAATGCTACGCGAAAAAGGAGAGCAAATAGGAAATCTCAAAAAGTAAGAAGAGAAAACGCCTATCGGTTTTTGATGTCGTTCAGATCATCCAGACACGAAAAATTAACACGCGTTTGGAGCTTATGGCCCAGGCGTCAAAGTGGCAAAAAGAAGGCAAAATGGATCTGGCAGAATTTGTTTCAAATCGGGGACCAAAAGTTGTCAACGAGGCTTTGGAGACGGCAAAGGAGCTAACTGCTGCTGAGGAACAGTTGGATAGAGGCAATAAAACACGCCTTGAATTGCTGCGTGAGCATCTAGAGAAGGCATGTGCCGAGAGTTGTGAAGGCGTATGGTTGCGCGCCGCAACTGAAATTTTAATATCAAACGATATTACACTCCAGTCGTTTGCGTCTGCCATCTATGACGCCTTAGACCGGGGAAGAGGAAAATATAGAAATATTTTCATTCATGGGCCGGCAAACTGTGGGAAAACGTTCCTACTATCTCCACTGAAAAATATTTTTCAGTGTTTTGTGAATCCAGCTTCCGGAAGTTTTGCCTGGCTGGGTGTCGAATCGGCTGAGGTGGTTCTGCTGAACGACTTTAGATGGAAAGCGTCCCTTATACCATGGTGCGAGTTGCTACAAGTTTTAGAGGGAGACACAGTTCATTTTACAGCTCCCAAAAATATTGCGAAGAAAGACATAGTCTTAGAGAAAGATACGCCATTTTTTGCTACAAGTGACGCCCCTCTCACGCTTGTCAAGGGCGGTAGTGTGGACCAGGTGAATACTGAAATGATGCAAGTACGGTGGCGGGCGTTCAAACTTTCAAAGCAAATACCTCAATCGAAACAGAAGCAATTGAAACCTTGCAGTTCTTGCTTTGCAAGTTTCATTTTAAACAACATTCATTAACAATAATAAATAATGTGCGTCATCACGCTCACTCGTAACATGATCCCCTAAGCTGTTTAAGTGTTTATCTCAACGGTTCTCACCACGGTTCTCACTACCAAAACTTCAAATAACTTAAAAATTAGTGGTTCTCTTGACATTTTGTTCGTAATTAGTTAAAAAGTAAAGGGATTTTTATATGAAACGAGCTTTATTTGAGGAATACACGGTTTTTTAAAATCATGTTTTAGAGACGATTCTCCTATTATGACTAAAAATAACTCTGATTACTATGACTTATTTATAGATAGGACAGTGGATGAACCGTCGCTGGTTAACCCGTTATTTCTTGTTTTTACTGCGTGATAAACATAATTTAGTTGGCGAATTACGACTTTATAAGTGTAGGTTAAGGTTTGGTAGTAATTACAATGTGAATATTCGTGTGTGGGATAGAGTGGGATGAAATTCGAGCAAACGTGTGGGGATGGAAGGGGCGATATTTGAGACGTGAGAACCGTGGTGTGAACCGTGGGTGAGAACCGTGGTGAGATAAACCGTAGGGGAAAATCAACTCTCAGAAATATGTTTCTTTATTTAGACCTATTTCAGTTTATATTATGTTCGAAAAACCTTTGCCTGTTATTACGCATCAATTCGACCGTGGCATGCTTAATATATAAGATTGTTAATAAAATCGACAGAACTTTCTAGTATTGTTTTGAAGAACTCTTGACTCTGAACTCACACCATGACATCGCTATAATGCCCGTTTACCGCGCCTCTCTTGAAATTCGAGTTCCTTCTTTAACAATGGGAAAAAAGTTCTCGATAGGATTGAGATCAGGAGCAGATACGAGGAGGGATGACAAATTCGTTCCCCACTGCCTTGATTTTGGATGGCTTTCATCTCGCAGCAGCACTTGTTTGGGCATGGGTCGTATCCTTATAATCATCTTTTCACAGTACGACCCGGCACAAGAGTATAGGAAAATTTCTTTCATGAAAATCCGTGGAGAAATAGTTCCCGTTCATTTTCTTGTATTCTTCTGCCAATAATAACTCCGTTTACTGTACGAAATAGGCCACGAGAGAGATGCATGCGGACTTACCAAACCCAGGGGTAATGTCTTTGAACCCTTTTATACTGGTTTTTTTGAAGGACCCCTTCCTTTTTCTTTCTCCATACCTTTCCTTTGGTACTACAGCTTGTCCCATTTGGGTTTGGTCTTGAATACTAACGACTCTCCATCCAAGTAGGAACGAATATTCGGATGAAAAAACGGTGGACGTTTCACTTTTAAATGTTGCTTACATTTTCGCGCAAATTTTAGACGTTTTGTTTAATACGATCTAACCGGCTCAACACTCCTTTTTTGCGCGCTTCGTAACATACTGGAATCCTGAGACGAAACTTCTGGTAAATTGGTCGATAGGTCTCATTCGTTATCTAGTAAGGGGCATAGCTCTATAGAAATTAATGTCTTTAGATGAGAAATTCGGATTTCACAAGAAGCAATTGAACGATAGAGCGTGCCAGCCAGCCTTCTATCACGTCTCCGACAGTTTTTTTGGACGTCCCCTTTGTGTCTGCATTTTCTCTCTGATTACGCGCATCGCCAAACACCAGACTGGCAAAGACGCGGCCACCTCGTTGATTTTGAAATTCCTGTTTTTTTCGATATTTCACGGTAGGAAATACTTCTTTTCATCCCGAGTAGGCCGACCAAAGCGCGAAGTTGTGTCCGATATATTGGCGGTATAAACCATGGTGGGGTGGGGGTGTTCTTTTTCATGGAGCGTACATTTATGTCAATGAATATTGCGATGGAACACTTATATTTGCGTTAGACGGATATGTAGTAATTACGTCAATATTTCCAATCCTCTTAAAGCATCCTACGCAGTTAAGAACAAACGCATTTTCGTTTGTGACATATTAACGTAATATAAGATACAGCTAAAGAAGCACGATTATCCATTGCATTTACTATAAATCTTACCGGTTTAGAGATAGTCGTTTTTACTGCTTGTAATAAGGCGTGCAATAGTTGTGTTAACCTGTTAGAGTTGTCTTTTCCAGGGGGGTTAACCGCTCTACCAAAGCATACAAGTCGTTTAAATAATTTTAAATAACGATTCACATGGGTCTGTATAAAGTATGTTAGCATTTTGTAGAATGAAAATTGACGAGAGATACATTATAAACATAGGAAAACATACAATAACATCCAAGTACAATCAATGAACAAAACACCTCAGGGGTACAGTTAACATTTTGCCCTTCAGAGACTATAAATTACATATTATATAAAAATTGCGTTTTTCCCTCCCGCCCCCCACCCAAGTTCAATGTCTTGCAACTGGAGTTACCTAGACAAACAGGCACGTAAAATGGGGTGGCTAGGAGGTGAAACAACATTGAATAGGGGGCGGGGGGGGGGGGGGTTGCAGGGGGAGTGTGCTAAGGCCATCGGTATGGTTATAAGGATAAATTTCGAAAGTGTCCCAGGGTTTTGTTCACTTGAAGTGTCCATAGCATAGATCAAATTTCGTCGTCATTCATTTCGCGTGTTATGAACACGCATTTGGCCATTTACCTCGTTCTCAACACACTAAGTTTGGAGCATGGAATCAATAACTTTTTGTAACTCGTATCTCTACTCAGCTGCTTTTGATAATAAATGTCTAGATATTGGAAAAAAAAAATTAAATAACCCCTTAAAGAACATATCAGGAGTTACTGTGTTTGTTAAGGGGACATTAAGTTAATCGCGCATTAGAATTTCTCCTTCATGTTCTCGTGCTAAGCTTATAATAAACACACAATGGCACTACAGAATATTGCAGTAATGAGAGCTGTCAAAATTTAATCAATCATAAAGGAGTAGGGATTTGGATGCTGCGTCATGCTTATATAAGGCCGCGAAACAAAGTTTCCGGTCAATTTGTTGTTGTCATGTGGTATGTCTTCATGCGAAGGAGCATGTTCGCAAAGTGATAATTTAATTATTCCAAATCAGCCGTTCTGTCTACCTCGTAATATAGTCAATGTGACGCGCGTTCTGGGACTTACTAGGCAAAGGTTTTGCCAATTTAATTGTCGAAGCATAATGTGACAGCTGCTCTCGCTCGAAGGTCGTTCAATGGGTTTGTAGCCAAGAGGCGCATGCAGATGGTCGGAAATCTTATCCATATGGCGCTCCATGTTGAGCGTAAAAGAAAAGGTGGCTTGCAGTGCGAAAATTATTGTCAAGAACAACCACGGCTAGGGGACCTTACTTTTTCGGACAGTCACGATAATTTACTACACTGCCTACACATACGTTGGTGAAGGAAGACACGAAATTGTTATGTCAGAAGATCATCCTGTCTGTCTAACAATTGATATTCCAATACTCTACCAATGGCTACGCGAAAAAAAGGAGAGCAAATAGGAAATCTTACAAAAAAGTTAAGAAGAGAAAAACGCCTACGGTTTTTGTGATGTCGTTCAGTCATCCATTCACGAAAATTAACCACGCGTTTGGGAGCTTATGGGCCCAGCGTGTCAAGAGTGGCAAATTAAAGAGAAGCAAAATGGATCTGGCAGAATTTGTTTCAAATCGTGGGAACCAAAAGTTGTCACAACGAGGCTTTGGAGACGGGCAAAGGAGCTAACTGCTGCTGAGGAAACTGTTGGAGAGAGGAATTAAAACTACGCCGTGAATTGCTGCGTGAGCATCTAGAGGGAAGGCATGTGCGAGCGTTGTGAAGGCGTGATGGTTGCGCGCCGCAAACTGAAATTTTAATATCAAACGATATTAACACTCCAGTCGTTTGCGTTTCTGCCATCTATGACGCGCTTAGACTGGGGAGAACGGGAAGAGGAATATATAGAAATATTTTCATTCATGGGCGGCAAAACTGTGTGAAAACGTTCCTACTATCTCCACTGAAAAAATAATTTTTTCAGTGTTTTGTGAATCCAGCCTTCGGAAGTTTTGCATGGCTGTGTCGATCGGGCCCTGCGGTGGTTCCCTGCTGATCGACTTTAGATGGAAAAGCCGTCCCTTATACCATGGTGCGAGTTGCTACAAGTTTTAGAGGGAGACACAGTTCCATTTTACAAGCTCCCAAAAATATGCGAAGAAAGAGCCATGTATTAGAAGAAAGATTACGCCATTTTTTGCTACAAGTGACGCCCCCTCTCACGCTTGAGTCAAGGGCGTGGTAGTGTGGACAGGTGAATACTGAAATGATGCCAAGTACGGTTTGGCGGAGTCGTTCTAACTTTCAAAGCAAATACCTCAAAATCGAAACAGAAGCAATTGAAACCTTGCAGTTCTGCTTTGCAAGTATCATTTTAAAACAACATTCATTACACAATGATTAAATAATGTGCGTCATCACGCTCACTACGTAACATGATCCCCTAAGTGTTTAAGTGTTTATCTCAACGGTTCTCACACAAACCAAAAGGTTCCTCCACTTACACAAAACTATCAAATAACTTAAAAATTAGTGGTTCTCTTGACATTTTGTTCGTATATTAGTTAAAAGTAAAGGGATTTTATATATGAAACGAGTCTTTATTTGAGGAATACACGTTTAAAATCATGTTTGTAGAGACCGTTTCTCCTTACAAAAATAACTCTGATTACTATGACTTATTTATAGAGGAAGTGGAACCGTCGCTGGTTAACCCGTTATTTTGTTTTTTACTGCGTGATAAACAAATTTTAGATGGCGAATACGACTTTATAGTGTAGGTTAAGGTTTGGAGTAATTACAATGTGAAAATCGGGTGTGGGAAAAGAGTGAAATTCGAGCAAACGGGGGGATATTGAGAGTGAGAACCGTGGTGGAACCGTGGTGAGAACCGTGGTGAAACCGTTGGGGAAAACTCTCAGAACAATGTTTCTTAATTTAGACCTATTTCAGTAAATATTTTGTTCGAAAACCTTTGCCTGTTATTACAGCATCAATTCGACGTGGCATGCTTAATATAAGATTGTTAATAAAATCGACAGAACTTTCTAGTATTGTTTTGAGAACTCTTGCCTTGAACTCACACCATGACTCCGCTATATTGCCCGTTTCCCGCGCCTGAAATTCGAGTTCCTTCTTAACAATGTGAAAAAAGTTCTCGATAGGATTGAGATCAGGAGAACGAGGAGGGATGACAAATAGTTCACTGCCTTGATTTTGGATGGCTTTCATTGCAGCAGCACTTGTTTGGGATGGGTCGTTATCCATTATAAACATCTTTTCACCAGTACGACCGGCAAAGAGAATAGGAAAATTTCTTTCAATAAAATCGGAGAAATAGTTCCCGTTCATTTTCTTGTATTCTTCTGCCAATATAACTCCTTTACTGTACGAAATAGCCACGAGAAGATGCAAGGACTTACCACCAGGTAATGTCTTTGAACCCTTACTGGGTTATTTGAAGGCCTTCCTTTTTCTTTCTCCATACCTTTTCCTTTGGTACTACAGCTTGTCCCATTGGGTTTGTCTTGAATACAAACGACACTCCATCCAAGTAGAACGCAATATTCTGATGAAAAAAACGGAGGGTTTCCTTTTAAAATTTGCTTACATTTTCGCGCAAATTTTAGACGTTTAATACGATCTAACCGCCTCAACACTCCTTTTTTGCGCGCTTGTAAATACTGGTATCCCTGAGACCGAACTTCTCGGTAAAATGTTCGATAGGACACATCGTATCTATTAAGGTCCGCTATAAGAAATTAATGTCTTTAATGAGAAATTCGGATTCACAAGACGCAATTGAACGATAGAGCGAGCCAGCAGCCTTCTATCACGTTCCGACAGTTTTTTTGGACGTCCCCCTTGTCTGCATTTTTCTCTCTTGATTACGCGCATCGCCACCAGACTGCAAAAGACGCGCCACCGTTGATTTTGAAATTCCTTGGTTTTTCCGATATTTCACGGTAGGAATACTTCTTTTTCATCCCGAGTAGAACGACCAAAGCGCGAGTTGTGTCCGATATATTGCGGTAAACCATGGTGTTCTTTTTCAAGGAGCGTACTTTATGACAATGAATTGCGATGGAACACTTATATTTGCGTTAGCCGGATATGTGAAATTACGTCAATATTTCCACCCTCTAAAGCTCCTACGCAGTTAAGAACAAACGCATTTCGTTTGTGACATATTAACGTAATAAAAAGGATCCAGCTAGAAGCACGATTTTCCATTGCATTACCAATAAACTTACCGGTTTAGAGATAGTCGTTTTTACTGCTTGTAATAAGGCGTGCAATAGTTGTTTAACCAGTAGAGTTGTCTTTCCAGGGGGGTTAACCCCGTTACCAAAGCATACAAGTCGTTTAAATAATTTTAAATAACGATTAACATGGGTCTGTATAAAGTATGTTAGCAATTTGTAGAATGAAATTGACGAGAGATACATTATAACATAGGAAACATACAATAACATCCAAGTACAATCAATGACAAAACACCTAGGGACAGTTAACATTTTAGCCCTTCAGAGACTATAAATTACATATTATATAAAAATTGCGTTTTTCCCTCCCGCCCCCACCCAATTCAATGTTGACTGGAGTTACCTAGACAAACAGCACATAAAATGGGTGGCTAGGAGGTGAACAACATTGAATAGGGGGGGGGGGGGGGGGGGTGCTAAGCATCGGTATTGTATAAGATAAATTCGAAGTGTCCCAAGGGTTTTTGTCACTGATTGTCCATAGCATAGATCAAATTTCGTCGTCATTCATTTCGCGTGTTATGAACACGCATTTGGGCCATTTACCTCATTCTCAACACACTAAGTTTGGAGCAAGTATCAATAACATTTTGTACCTCGTGTCTCTATCAGCAGCTTTTGATAAAAATGTCTAGCATATTGGAAAAAAAAATTAAATAACCCCTTAAAGACAATCAGAGTTACTGTGTTTGTTAAGGGGGAAATTAAGTTAATCGCGCATTAGACATTTCTCCTTCATGTCTCGTGCTAAGCTATAATAACACACAATGCACTACAGAAATATTGCAGTAAAGGAGAGCTGTCAAATTTAAATCAAACATAAAGGAGTAGGGATTTGGTGCGTCATGCTTATATAAGGCCGAAACAAGTTTCCGGTCAATTTGTTGTTGTCATGTGGTAATGTCTTCATGCGAAGGAGGCATGTCGCAAAGTGATAATAATATTCCAAATCAGCGTTCTGTCTACCTCGTAACATATAGTCAATGTGACGCGTCTGGACTTACTAGGCAAAGTTTTGCCAATTTAATTGTCGAAGCATGGACAGCCTGCTCTCGCTCGAAGGTCGTTCAATTGGGTTTGTAGCCAAGAGGCGCATGCAGATGGTGGAAATCATTTCCATATGGCGCTCAAGTTGAGCGTAAAGAAAAGGTGGCTTGCAGTGCGAAATTATGTCAAGAACAACCACGGCATAGACCTTAATTTTTCGGACAGTCACGATAATTACTACACTGCCTACACATACGTTGTGAAGGAAAGACACCGAATTTGTTATGTCAGAAGATCATCCTGATCTGTCTAACACTTGTATTCCAATAACTACCACTGCTACGCGAAAAAGGAGAGCAAATAGGAAATCTCAAAAAAGTAAGAAGAGAAAACGCCTATCGGTTTTTGATGTCGTTCAGATCATCCATTCACGAAAAATTAACACGCGTTTGGAGCTTATGGCCCAGGCGTCAAAGTGGCAAAAAGAAGGCAAAATGGATCTGGCAGAATTTGTTTCAAATCGGGGACCAAAAGTTGTCAACGAGGCTTTGGAGACGGCAAAGGAGCTAACTGCTGCTGAGGAACAGTTGGATAGAGGCAATAAAACACGCCTTGAATTGCTGCGTGAGCATCTTAGAGAAGGCATGTGCCGAGAGTTGTGAAGGCGTATGGTTGCGCGCCGCAACTGAAATTTTAATATCAAACGATATTACACTCCAGTCGTTTGCGTCTGCCATCTATGACGCCTTAGACCGGGGAAGAGGAAAATATAGAAATATTTTCATTCATGGGCCGGCAAACTGTGGGAAAACGTTCCTACTATCTCCACTGAAAAATATTTTTCAGTGTTTTGTGAATCCAGCTTCCGGAAGTTTTGCCTGGCTGGGTGTCGAATCGGCTGAGGTGGTTCTGCTGAACGACTTTAGATGGAAAGCGTCCCTTATACCATGGTGCGAGTTGCTACAAGTTTTAGAGGGAGACACAGTTCATTTTACAGCTCCCAAAAATATTGCGAAGAAAGACATAGTCTTAGAGAAAGATACGCCATTTTTTGCTACAAGTGACGCCCCTCTCACGCTTGTCAAGGGCGGTAGTGTGGACCAGGTGAATACTGAAATGATGCAAGTACGGTGGCGGGCGTTCAAACTTTCAAAGCAAATACCTCAATCGAAACAGAAGCAATTGAAACCTTGCAGTTCTTGCTTTGCAAGTTTCATTTTAAACAACATTCATTAACAATAATAAATAATGTGCGTCATCACGCTCACTCGTAACATGATCCCCTAAGCTGTTTAAGTGTTTATCTCAACGGTTCTCACCACGGTTCTCACTACCAAAACTTCAAAATAACTTAAAAATTAGTGGTTCTCTTGACATTTTGTTCGTAATTAGTTAAAAAGTAAAGGGATTTTTATATGACACGAGCTTTATTTGAGAATACACGGTTTAAAAATCATGTTTTAGAGACGATTCTCCTATTATGACTAAAAATAACTCTGATTACTATGACTTATTTATAGATAGGAAGTGAGAACCGTCGCTGGTTAACCCGTTATTTCTTGTTTTTACTGCGTGATAAAACAAATTTTAGATGGCGAATACGACTTTATAAGTGTAGGTTAAGGTTTGGAGTAATTACAATGTGAAAATCGTGTGTGGAAAAGAGTGAAATTCGAGCAAACGGGGGGATATTGAGAGTGAGAACCGTGGTGAGAACCGTGGTGAGAACCGTGGTGAGAACCGTAGGGGAAACTCTCAGAACAATGTTTCTTAATTTAGACCTATTTCAGTTAATATTTTGTTCGAGAAACCTTTGCCTGTTATTACTGCATCAATTCGACGTGGCATGCTTAATATAAGATTGTTAATAAAATCGACAGAACTTTCTAGTATTGTTTTGAGAACTCTTGCCTTGAACTCACACCATGACTCGCTATAATGCCCGTTTCCCGCGCCTGAAATTCGAGTTTCCTTCTTAACAATGTGAAAAAAAGTTCTCGATAGGATTGAGATCAGGAGAACGAGGAGGGATGACAAATAGTTCACTGCCTTGATTTTGGATGGCTTTCATTGCAGCAGCACTTGTTTGGGATGGGTCGTTATCCATTATAAACATCTTTTCACCAGTACGACCGGCAAAGAGAATAGGAAAATTTCTTTCAATAAAAACGGAGAAATAGTTCCCGTTCATTTTCTTGTATTCTTCTGCCAATATAACTCCTTTACTGTACGAAATAGCCACGAGAAGATGCAAGGACTTACCAACCAGGTAATGTCTTTGAACCCTTACTGGTTATTTGAAGGCCTTCCTTTTTCTTTCTCCATACCTTTTCCTTTTGGTACTACAGCTTTGTCCCATTGGGTTTGTCTTGAATACAAACGACACTCCATCCAAGTAGAACGCAATATTCTGATGAAAAAACGGAGGGTTTCCTTTTAAAATTTGCTTACATTTTCGCGCAAATTTTAGACGTTTAATACGATCTAACCGGCTCAACACTCCTTTTTTGCGCGCTTGTAAATACTGGAATCCCTGAGACCGAACTTCTCGGTAAAATGTTCGATAGGACACATCGTATCTATTAAGTCCGCTATAAGAAATTAATGTCTTTAATGAGAAATTCGGATTCACAAGACGCAATTGAACGATAGAGCGAGCCAGCAGCCTTCTATCACGTTCCGACAGTTTTTTTGGACGTCCCCCTTGTCTGCATTTTCTCTCTTGATTACGCGCATCGCCACCAGACTGCAAAAGACGCGCCACCGTTGATTTTGAAATTCCTGGTTTTTCCGATATTTCACGGTAGGAATAACTTCTTTTTCATCCCGAGTAGAACGACCAAAGCGCGAGTTGTGTCCGATATATTGCGGTAAAACCATGGTGTTCTTTTTCAAGGAGCGTACTTTATGACAATGAATTGCGATGGAACACTTATATTTGCGTTAGCCGGATATGTGAAATTACGTCAATATTTCCACCCTCTAAAGCTCCTACGCAGTTAAGAACAACGCATTTCGTTTGTGACATATTAACGTAATAAAAGATCCAGCTAGAAGCACGATTTTCCATTGCATTACCAATAAACTTACCGGTTTAGAGATAGTCGTTTTTACTGCTTGTAATAAGGCGTGCAATAGTTGTTTAACCAGTAGAGTTGTCTTTCCAGGGGGGTTAACCCCGTTACCAAAGCATACAAGTCGTTTAAATAATTTTAAATAACGATTAACATGGGTCTGTATAAAGTATGTTAGCAATTTGTAGAATGAAATTGACGAGAGATACATTATAACATAGGAAACATACAATAACATCCAAGTACAATCAATGACAAAACACCTAGGGACAATTAACATTTTAGCCCTTCAGAGACTATAAATTACATATTATATATAAAAATTGCGTTTTTCCCTCCCGCCCCCACCCAATTCAATGTTGACTGGAGTTACCTAGACAAACAGCACATAAAATGGGGTGGCTAGGAGGTGAACAACATTGAATAGGGGGCGGGGGGGGGGGGGGTTGCTAAGCATCGGTATTGTATAAGATAAATTCGAAGTGTCCCAAGGGTTTTGTCACTGATTGTCCATAGCATAGATCAAATTTCGTTCGTCATTCATTTCGCGTGTTATGAACACGCATTTGGGCCATTTACCTCATTCTCAACACCACTAAGTTTGGAGCAAGTATCAATAACATTTTGTACCTCGTGTCTCTATCAGCAGCTTTTGATAAAAATGTCTAGCATATTGGAAAAAAAAATTAAATAACCCCTTAAAGACAATCAGTGTTACTGTGTTTGTTAAGGGGGAAATTAAGTTAATCGCGCATTAGACATTTCTCTCCTTCATGTCTCGTGCTAAGCTATAATAACACACAATGCACTACAGAAATATTGCAGTAAAGGAGAGCTGTCAAATTTAAATCAAACATAAAGGAGTAGGGATTTGGTGCGTCATGCTTATATAAGGCCGAAACAAGTTTCCGGTCAATTTGTTGTTGTCATGTGGGTAATGTCTTCATGCGAAGGAGGCATGTCGCAAAGTGATAATAATATTCCAAATCAGCGTTCTGTCTACCTCGTAAACATATAGTCAATGTGACGCGTCTGGACTTACTAGGCAAAGTTTTGCCAATTTAATTGTCGAAGCATGGACAGCCTGCTCTCGCTCGAAGGTCGTTTTTCAATGGGTTTGTAGCCAAGAGGCGCATGCAGATGGTGGAAAATCATTTCCATATGGCGCTCAAGTTGAGCGTAAAGAAAAGGTGGGCTTGCATTGCGAAAATTATGTCAAGAACAACCACGGCATAGACCTTAATTTTTCGGACAGTCACGATAATTACTACACTGCCTACACATACGTTGTGAAGGAAGACACCGAATTTGTCTATGTCTGAAGATCATCCTGAATATGTCTAACACTTGTATTCCAATAACGTACCAATGCTAAACCGCGAATAAAGGAGAGCAAATTAGGAAATCTCAAATAAGTAAGAAGAGGAAAAAACGCCTATCGGTTTTTTTTGATCGTCGTTTCAGATCATCCATTTCACGAAAAATTAACACGGCGTTTGGAGCTTATGGCCCAGGCGTCAAAGTGGCAAAAAGAAAGGCAAAATGGATCTGGCAGGAATTTGTTTCAAATCGGGGACCAAAAGTGTGTCAACGAGGCTTTGGAGACGGCCAAAGGAGCTAACTGCTGCTGAGGAACTAGTTGGATAGAGGCCAATAAAACACGCCTTGAATTGCTGCGTGAGCATCTAGAGGGAAGGCATGTGCCGAGAGTTGTGAAGGCTTATGGTTGCGCCCCGCAACTGAAATTTTAATTAATCAAACGATATTACACTCCAGTCGTTTGCGTCCTGCCATCTATGACGCCTTATAGACTGGGGAAGAGGAAAAATATAGAAATATTTTTCATTCATGGGCCGGCAAACAGTGGGAAAACGTCCCTACTATCTCCACTTGAAAATATTTTTCCCAGTGTTTTGTGAATCCAGCTTCCGGAAGTTTTGCCTGGCTGGGTGTCGAATCGGCTGAGGTGGTTCTGCTAGAACGACTTTAGATGGAAAGCGTCCCTTATACCATGGTGCGAGTTGCTAAACAAGTTTTAGAGGGAAGACACAGTTCATTTTACAGCTCCCAAAAATATTGCGAAGAAAGACATAGTCTTAGAGAAAGATACGCCGATTTTTTGCTACAAAGTGACGCCCCTCTCACGCTTGTCAAGGGCGGTAGTGTGGACCAGGTGAATACTGAAATGATGCTAGTACGGTGGCGGGCGTTCAAACTTTCAAAGCAAATACCTCAATCGAAACGAGAAGCAATTGAAACCATGCAGTTCTTGCTTTGCAAGTTTCAATTTTAAAAGCAACATTCATTAACCATGAAAAAATAATTGTGCGTCATCAAGCTCACTCGTAACATGATGCCCCTAAGCTGTTTACGTGTTTTACTCAACGGTTCTCACCTCGGTTTCTCACTACCAAAACTACAAATAACTTAAAAATTAGTGGTTCTTCTTGACATTTTTGTTTCGTAATTAGTTTTAAAAAGTAAAGGGATTTTTATATGAAACGGAGCTTTATTTGAGGAATACAACGGTTTTAAAATCATGTTTTAAGAGACGATTCTCCTATTATGTAATAAAAATAAACTCTGATTACTATGACTTATTTATAGATAGGAAGTGGAAACCGTCGCTGATTAACCCGCTATTTTCTTGTTTTTACTGCCGATGATAAACAAAATTTTAGATGGCGAATAACGACTTTATAAGTGTAGGTTAAGGTTTGGAGTAATTACAAATGTGAAAATCGTGTGTGGAAAAGAGTGAAATTCGAGCAAAACGCGGGGGGGATGATTGAGAGTGAGAACCGTGGTGAGAACCGTGGTCGAGAAACCGTGGTGAGGGAACCGTAGGGGAAAAACTAAATAGCCTCAGAACAATGGTTTTCTCTTAAATTTAGGACCTATTTCAGGTTAATATTTTGTACGAAAACCTTTGTGCCCTTGTTATTACAACAAGCATCAATTCGACGTGGAATGCTTAATAATAAGATTGTTAAATAAAATCATCCGGAACTTTCTAGTATTGTTTTGAGAACTCTTGCGCTAGAACTCGACCTCACTCACACAAGATACTAAAACCGACACCCCACACTAAAACCACAAGAAGAGGGAAAGGCGAAAAACGCACTCCATCGCTCGCTATAAATGCCCCCGTGATACCTCTCTTCGTCGCGCCTGAAATTCGAGTTCCTCCATCTTCTCTTATTTTAAAAAAACAATGTGAAAAAAGTTCTCGATAGGATTGAGAACAAGCGGAGAACGAGGAGGGGATGACAAATAGTTATTTCACCAGTGCCTTGATTTTTTTTGGAATGGCTTTCACCAACAAAAAAAACAACCAACCAACCCAAAAAAAAAACCAAAACAAAAAAAACACAAACCCAAACAAATCAATTGTGCAGCAGCCCTTGTTTGGGATGGGTGCGTTATCCATTATAAACATCTTTTTTCTCATCCCCTTTTCCTTCCTTCATCACACACCCACCGAGTACGACTCGCAAAGAGAATAGGAAAAATTTCCTTTCTTTTCTTTTTTCAATATAAAAAAAATACGGAGAAATAGTTTCCCGTTCATTTTCTTGTATTCTACTGGGGGGGGGGGGGGAGGGGTCGGGGCGGGGCTGGTGGCTGGGGATTTCCCCTTCTGCCATAATAACTCCTTTACTCAGAACGAAATGAAGCCACGAGAAGATGCAAGGACTTAACACCCCACTCCAGGTAATAGTCCTTTTTGGAAACCCCCCTTACTTAGGTTATTTGAAGGCCTTCCTTTTTCTTTCTCCAATACCCTTCCCTTGTTGGGGTACTACAGCCTTGTGTCCCATTGGGGTTTGTCTCCTTGGAATACACACGACACTCCATCCAAGTAGAACGCAAATAAAAATTTTCCTGATGAAAAAACGGAGGGTTTCCTCCTTTTAAAAATTTGCTTACATTTTTCGCGCCAAAATTTTAGACGTGGTTTAATATCGATCTAACCGGCCTCAAACAACTACGCTCCTTTTTTGCGCGCTTGTAAATACTGGAATCCCTGAGACCGAACTTCTCGGTAAAATGTTCGATAGGACACATCGTATCTATTAAGTCCGCTATAAGAAATTAATGTCTTTAATGAGAAATTCGGATTCACAAGACGCAATTGAACGATAGAGCGAGCCAGCAGCCTTCTATCACGTTCCGACAGTTTTTTTGGACGTCCCCCTTGTCTGCATTTTCTCTCTTGATTACGCGCATCGCCACCAGACTGCAAAAGACGCGCCACCGTTGATTTTGAAATTCCTGGTTTTTCCGATATTTCACGGTAGGAATACTTCTTTTTCATCCCGAGTAGAACGACCAAAGCGCGAGTTGTGTCCGATATATTGCGGTAAACCATGGTGTTCTTTTTCAAGGAGCGTACTTTATGACAATGAATTGCGATGGAACACTTATATTTGCGTTAGCCGGATATGTGAAATTACGTCAATATTTCCACCCTCTAAAGCTCCTACGCAGTTAAGAACAAACGCATTTCGTTTGTGACATATTAACGTAATAAAAGATCCAGCTAGAAGCACGATTTTCCATTGCATTACCAATAAACTTACCGGTTTAGAGATAGTCGTTTTTACTGCTTGTAATAAGGCGTGCAATAGTTGTTTAACCAGTAGAGTTGTCTTTCCAGGGGGGTTAACCCCGTTACCAAAGCATACAAGTCGTTTAAATAATTTTAAATAACGATTAACATGGGTCTGTATAAAGTATGTTAGCAATTTGTAGAATGAAATTGACGAGAGATACATTATAACATAGGAAACATACAATAACATCCAAGTACAATCAATGACAAAACACCTAGGGACAGTTAACATTTTAGCCCTTCAGAGACTATAAATTACATATTATATAAAAATTGCGTTTTTTCCCTCCCGCCCCCACCCAATTCAATGTTGACTGGAGTTACCTAGACAAACAGCACATAAAATGGGGTGGCTAGGAGGTGAACAACATTGAATAGGGGGCGGGGGGGGGGGGGGGCTAAGCATCGGTATTGTATAAGATAAATTCGAAGTGTCCCAAGGGTTTTGTCACTGATTGTCCATAGCATAGATCAAATTTCGTCGTCATTCATTTCGCGTGTTATGAACACGCATTTGGGCCATTTACCTCATTCTCAACACACTAAGTTTGGAGCAAGTATCAATAACATTTTGTACCTCGTGTCTCTATCAGCAGCTTTTGATAAAAATGTCTAGCATATTGGAAAAAAAAATTAAATAACCCCTTAAAGACAATCAGAGTTACTGTGTTTGTTAAGGGGGAAATTAAGTTAATCGCGCATTAGACATTTCTCCTTCATGTCTCGTGCTAAGCTATAATAACACACAATGCACTACAGAAATATTGCAGTAAAGGAGAGCTGTCAAATTTAAATCAAACATAAAGGAGTAGGGATTTGGTGCGTCATGCTTATATAAGGCCGAAACAAGTTTCCGGTCAATTTGTTGTTGTCATGTGGTAATGTCTTCATGCGAAGGAGGCATGTCGCAAAGTGATAATAATATTCCAAATCAGCGTTCTGTCTACCTCGTAACATATAGTCAATGTGACGCGTCTGGACTTACTAGGCAAAGTTTTGCCAATTTAATTGTCGAAGCATGGACAGCCTGCTCTCGCTCGAAGGTCGTTCAATGGGTTTGTAGCCAAGAGGCGCATGCAGATGGTGGAAATCATTTCCATATGGCGCTCAAGTTGAGCGTAAAGAAAAGGTGGCTTGCAGTGCGAAATTATGTCAAGAACAACCACGGCATAGACCTTAATTTTTCGGACAGTCACGATAATTACTACACTGCCTACACATACGTTGTGAAGGAAGACACCGAAATTGTTATGTCAGAAGATCATCCTGATCTGTCTAACACTTGTATTCCAATAACTACCAATGCTACGCGAAAAAGGAGAGCAAATAGGAAATCTCAAAAAAGTAAGAAGAGAAAACGCCTATCGGTTTTTGATGTCGTTCAGATCATCCATTCACGAAAAATTAACACGCGTTTGGAGCTTATGGCCCAGGCGTCAAAGTGGCAAAAAGAAGGCAAAATGGATCTGGCAGAATTTGTTTCAAATCGGGGACCAAAAGTTGTCAACGAGGCTTTGGAGACGGCAAAGGAGCTAACTGCTGCTGAGGAACAGTTGGATAGAGGCAATAAAACACGCCTTGAATTGCTGCGTGAGCATCTAGAGAAGGCATGTGCCGAGAGTTGTGAAGGCGTATGGTTGCGCGCCGCAACTGAAATTTTAATATCAAACGATATTACACTCCAGTCGTTTGCGTCTGCCATCTATGACGCCTTAGACTGGGGAAGAGGAAAATATAGAAATATTTTCATTCATGGGCCGGCAAACTGTGGGAAAACGTTCCTACTATCTCCACTGAAAAATATTTTTCAGTGTTTTGTGAATCCAGCTTCCGGAAGTTTTGCCTGGCTGGGTGTCGAATCGGCTGAGGTGGTTCTGCTGAACGACTTTAGATGGAAAGCGTCCCTTATACCATGGTGCGAGTTGCTACAAGTTTTAGAGGGAGACACAGTTCATTTTACAGCTCCCAAAAATATTGCGAAGAAAGACATAGTCTTAGAGAAAGATACGCCATTTTTTGCTACAAGTGACGCCCCTCTCACGCTTGTCAAGGGCGGTAGTGTGGACCAGGTGAATACTGAAATGATGCAAGTACGGTGGCGGGCGTTCAAACTTTCAAAGCAAATACCTCAATCGAAACAGAAGCAATTGAAACCTTGCAGTTCTTGCTTTGCAAGTATCATTTTAAACAACATTCATTAACAATAATAAATAATGTGCGTCATCACGCTCACTCGTAACATGATCCCCTAAGCTGTTTAAGTGTTTATCTCAACGGTTCTCACCACGGTTCTCACTACCAAAACTTCAAATAACTTAAAAATTAGTGGTTCTCTTGACATTTTGTTCGTAATTAGTTAAAAAGTAAAGGGATTTTTATATGAAACGAGCTTTATTTGAGGAATACACGGTTTAAAATCATGTTTTAGAGACGATTCTCCTATTATGACTAAAAATAACTCTGATTACTATGACTTATTTATAGATAGGAAGTGAGAACCGTCGCTGGTTAACCCGTTATTTCTTGTTTTTACTGCGTGATAAACAAATTTTAGATGGCGAATACGACTTTATAAGTGTAGGTTAAGGTTTGGAGTAATTACAATGTGAAAATCGTGTGTGGAAAAGAGTGAAATTCGAGCAAACGGGGGGATATTGAGAGTGAGAACCGTGGTGAGAACCGTGGTGAGAACCGTGGTGAGAACCGTAGGGGAAACTCTCAGAACAATGTTTCTTAATTTAGACCTATTTCAGTTAATATTTTGTTCGAAAACCTTTGCCTGTTATTACAGCATCAATTCGACGTGGCATGCTTAATATAAGATTGTTAATAAAATCGACAGAACTTTCTAGTATTGTTTTGAGAACTCTTGCCTTGAACTCACACCATGACTCGCTA